>JAJPUD010016404.1:0-34164 GCA_023553655.1 Myrmecobius fasciatus
TCTCTCTCTCTCTCTCTCTCTCTCTCCCCTCTTCTCTCCTCTCCTCTCCTCTCCCTCTCTCTAGTCTCTGTCTCTATGTGTGTGTGTCTCTCTCTTTCTCTCTCCTCTCTTTCTCTCCCTCCCTCCCTCTCTTCCTCTCTCTACTCTCTCTAGTCTCTGTCTCTGTCTCTGTCTCTGTCTCTGTCTCTGTCTCTCTCTCTCTCTCTCTCTCACACACACACACACACACACACACATTCTGGTGACTCTCCTCTACAGGACACTTGCCTCTTTCTGCTGGAATAAGAAAGGTTTCAGGGTGAAAAAAAAATTGGGGGCGGGGTGGTTAAAACTGCAAAAGCTGGAAGGCTCCCGCCACCACCAGCCAGGGAGCTGCACTAGACCCTGGAAGAGTGGCCAGGATGGAGGGGAAGAGGAAGGCGGGAAGTCAGGGTGTGGCCCCCCGGGGCTGGGCCCAGCTCGGAGGCTCCCGGCCCGAGCCCTCCCGCCTGCCCAGGGAGGCGCTGATGTGTTACTCACAGTGGATGAGGCAGTGCCCGGCTGCCAGGGGCTATTTATAACCCAGGAGGCCAAAGAGACCCTTTCAGGCCTGCCCTGGCTGGCCGGCACCCACACATGCTTCTGGTGGCGAAGTGAATGAGCCGTTTAAGCAGGAAAGAGTTAGTAAGGCCGCCTGTTCTCCCCGAGCCGTGTTTTATAAGGAAAGCTGAAATCTTTTCCACTGGCTCCTGTGGCCAGCCGCTGGAAAGATTTGTAAACAGTAACCGTTGCTAGGTCGTCCTTCCTTCTGCTTCTCTCCTCTCGTCAAACCCCCAGCCCCCAGCACCCACCCACCCAACTACCCAGCACCCCAAAGGATGGGCTGTGGCTAAAAATACACAGCCCCGCTCAGCCAGCTCGCCCTCGCACCCATCTTGGGGGAGCCGAGAAAAGCGGGCCTTGTTTGCCCCTGCGCCGAGTGCCAACTTCAGAGGTCTCAGACCAACCCTGGGGGCGGCCTCGAGCAATGGCAGCCTGTCGTGACCGCCATCGGGCGCCCTCAAAATAGGCAAAGGATTCAGGAGTCAGCCGGTCACAGCAACATGAGATCAGAAGGCAGAAGCACCTCCAGAGTTGTGGAGGATACAAGGGGAAACTGAGGCAAACTGAAGTGAAGGGACTTGGCCGGGATCACACCGGTAGTAGTCATGTGGGGTGGGACCTGAAACCGGATCTCCCTGGCTCCAAACCCAATACCACAGATGATTCTGCTCCATCTGAAAAACTCTACCTAGAAACTCCCACCCTCATCAATCCCCAAAGGTTCAGGGCGAGGCTCCTCGGTGCCAGGCCTTTTGCTAAGCCGTGGGGTGACAGAGACCGAAATAAAACGGTTTCTGTGGGCAGGCCAAAGGCCAGCTGCGCCACCCTGGCCAAATAACTGAACTTCTCTCTGTCCCAGGTTCCTCAGCTGCAAAATGGAGATAATTATAGCATCTGCTCCCCTTTAGGTGTGAAGGTAAAAAGGCACAATATTGGTAAGGCATTTGCGGCCCTTAAAGGGCCCCGTAAATGCTAGCTACCATCCTCATCATCACCATCATCATCCTCATCCTCCTCATCAAATCATCTTCATCCTCATCACGATCATTTACTTCATCATTATCATCATCCTTAATCTCATCATCCTCTTCCTCCTCCTCATCATTATATCACAATCATCATCATCATCATAAATCTGGTGGCAATTTTTTAGGGGCAGCAAGGGCCGCAGAGCATAGAGTTCCAGGATTGTAAGAAGACCTGAGTTCAAATCCAACTTCAGATACTTACTAGCTGTAGAGCACTGAGTGAGTCACCATTGCCTGCTTCAGTTTCCTCATCTGTAAAATGGGAATAAGAGCACCTACCTCCCTCGCTTATTGTCAGGATCAAATAAGAAACCATTCCCCTCTCCCAGCCTCTGTTTCCTCATCTGTAAAATAAGGGGATTGGTCTGCATGGCCTCTGGAGTCCTTCCTAGCTCTAGCACTATGAAGCATTAGAGGGGTGCATCCTCTGGGCCCCCAAAGGAATCTGGTGCACCCCATCTTTCTCACTGGGTATAGAGGGCCCACTATGGGCCTGGGATAGTTCCTACCACAAACCCATGAGCCTCTTCCTGGCCTCCCTCCTCATCAAGTGGCACTCCCCCCCCAAAAAAAAAAATTCTGTGTTGTTGTGTCCTCCAGTAGAATGGGCTCTCTCTGAAGGCGGGCAATCTTTGTATCTCCAGCACTGAGCAGGTGAAGGAGAGAGAGCCACCTCAAAGTGTGGAAGATACAACATCTGCCCTGCTGGCCACGGGGCACTAGACAAGTCACCTTCTCCCAGACAACAAGGCAGAGAAGATAGAGATCTGCCGGTACAAAGAATTTCCTCACCTGGGAGCTGCCTGTGCCAGTGAAATCACAGGGACCATTCCTCTCCCCTAGTCTTGTGTGGGCGCAGTGCTTGGCACATAGTAGGTACTTAGCAGACAGCTGCTGATTAATTGTAGCTCTCCCGAGTGGTTCTCTGATCTCTTTAAGCACAAAATGGCGGCATGTCTCGGTGACCTTGGAATCCAGCAGAAAGGGGCCTTTCCTCAAGTCATTTTGGCAAAACTGCAAATTGTTTTCTGTCCCAACCCAGCATTCCCTGACCTCCGAGGACAAGAAAGCAATCAAAGCCGCAGGAAATGCTTTCTCCACATCATGTGAGATCGGGGCATGACTTATTGTTTCCAGAAGCATGAAAACATCACAGGGCCTGCCCCGGAAGGCCTCAGAGGCCAGTTTGGCTAATCCTTGCAAAATATAGAGAGGGAAACTGAGTCCCAGACATAGCCTGGGGACGTGCCTATGGTCACACAGCCAGAAAGATGGGACCTCCGGCATCTTCTAAGCTCTCATATTACCAGTGGGGAAACTGAGACCCAGAGAGTCAGGGTGTTTCTCTCAAGGTCTCCTAAGGGCCAAGAGAACCATTTGTGTGAATCCCTTCATCTGTAAAGTGATTTCTGTGCAAAAGACGTGGCCAAGGTCACACAGGCAGCAAGTGACAGGAAGGGACCTCGGATGCCTTCGAGTCCAGATGAGGAAACTGAGGTCCAGAAAGAGCCATGATGGAAACCCTTGACCACTGACCCCAAATCTTGTACATTTTCTATTGACATATGAATGAATGAATGAAAAATTATTCAGTTCCCTCCCCTGTGCCAAGCACTGTGCCAAACACTGGGAAAACAAAGGGGGTGGGAAACAGTTGCTTCTCTCACAGAGCTTCCATGCTAATTGGGAGAGACATTACATGACAAAAGTTCATCTGTAGGACAGATGATCCAGATGTTTCTCCTCCTGTAGCCCCAAACACTTGGACTCTTGAAGGCACCAACTCCATTGGCTGTTCCGCATCCTTGGACACATCCTCCTGCCCAAACAGCTGGTGCCCTCCCAAGCCCCTAGTACTCTCTCTCTGCCAGAGACACCATCCCTTTATTATCTTCCACCATGGTGAAGGTTGGACCCACAGCTCCAAGAAGCAGCCAAGAATATTGATAGAACTTTCACTGATGTCCATGGTACCCCCAGACAATGGTCACCATTCTGAGGCAAGCAAGAGACTACAGTGGACTGACCTGTAAAATGGGTGTGCCCCAGAACATACAGAAACTGGCCAGCATCCTCCAGGGCCATCAAAAGTGCTATGAATCTGCTCCATTCATGGCATACTGACTAGAGAAGGAAGAAAAGGCCCAACCTCTGAAACTTGACCTTCCAGGCTCCTTCCACGTAAATCCCCTCTGCACTAGCTGCCCTGGTCAATCTGCTGCTCCTCCCATGTCAGTCCATCTCCCACCTCTATGACTTTAGCTGTGCCATGCTCTCCCTCCTCCCCTCAGTCCTCCATTCCCCTCATGTTTCCCTGGTTCCCTTCAAGACTCAACACAAATCCACCTTTTCCACTTCCTCCCTCCATAAATGCTTCCCCATCTGAAACTACAACATATATATATATACATACATATATATATATATGTATATATATATATTGCATATATATCATTGTTCATGTTCTGTTTCCCCTGTTAAACCAAGAACTTCCTAAGAATAGGCCTGAATTGCCTTTTTTTAAATCTTCCTAGCACATAACACAGTGCTAAGAATGTAGGAAGTGCTTAATAAATGCTTATTGGCTGACTGAGTCATTCTCCTAGACCAGAGCAGAGGTGAACTCTCATCAGGGATACTTAAAAGTTCTGGACACTTAGAAGTGGTGGAAAGACTCTTGGCAGTCTTTGGAGGAAACTGGAGCATGTGGGCATAGTCTATTTTCAGAAAGATACGTTATTCCAATATAAAATGGAATTCTTATAGTCAATGGAAATAGCATTTTCATATGACGGGCCTCTGGAAATAAGCATTTGAACAGATATTGCTGACATGGTTAGTTCTTGCGCTGTTTGACTCTAATTCAACTAATAAATGAAGCAAAGAGATTTGGGCCATTATGTCATGAAAGACTTCAGTCTAGGGCAGACCTAGGAAGGTGCGTTGTGCAAAATGGTAATTCTGTGTTAGAACTGCCCAGAATAGGACCACATCTAATCTAGCCACCTCATTTAAAAAAGGGTGAGGTACAGAGTGACTTGCACATGGATGAGTCTATGATCTTCATGCCGTTTTCTAATCACAAGTTAATATAAAATTTATAAAAAAATGTTCTCTATAATGACAAAGACATAGATTTGGAGCAAGATAATTAGGGAAAGAGAAGAATCTTAGAATAGTGAATAAAGAATAAAGTGTACATATATATGTATATATATATTTGTATGTGTATATAGCATGTGCAGGTATATATATATAATATACATGCATGTAATGTGTGTATTATAATGTATGCATATTATGTGTGTGTGTGTGAGTGTGTGTGTGTGTGTGTGTATACACATAGAGAGAGAGAGACAAAATGTCCCAAGTACTTCTCCAAAACCAGAAGGCATAGGAACTTCTGGATAATGGAGGGAGTTTCCCACACTGATAAAATCATAAGCCAAAAAAGGAAACCAATAAAAAGTTAAGGCAACTTAACAGGGCAGGTATGGCAGAGTGGTATTCATGTTGGATTTGGCAATAAAGGACCGTAGTCCAAACTTGAACACTACCACTCCCCAAGTCTACAGTCTCAGGTAAAGTAGCTAAAAGGCACAACAGAAAGAAACAGCAATGGGTCTAGAAATGGGAAGACCTAAGTTCAAATCCAGCCTTAGATATTTACTACCCAGGCAAGTCATTTAACATCAGTTGGCTCATCTGCAACATAGGATAACAGCATTTGCTGTCTGTCCTCCAGATCTGGAACACTTTCCCTGCTCATCTCTGCCTCCTAGCCTCTGCCAAAAACCCTTTCCAATCCTCCTTAATCTTAGTGCTTTCCCTCTGAGATTGCCGCCCATACCTTATTTATCCTATATTTATCTTGTTTGCATATAGTTATTTCCATACTACCTCTCCCATTAGGTTATGAGATCCTTGAGGATTCGGGCTATCTTTTACCTTCCTTTGCATCTCTAGCACCTAGTAAATAATAAGTGCTCAATAAATGTTTGACTACTTCACAGGATTGTGAGGACCAATGAAATAATATACATTAAGTGTTATCTAAATGCTATCTGTCATTATTCTTTAGGAGGCAGAAGAGTGTACCCTGTAACTTGGGGGTCCTCTGTTCTTCTATGAAATAAAGGCAGTGGATGAGACAGACTCTAAGATCTCAAATATTATTATCCCCTAGAGTAGCAATTGGGTTTGGAGTAGGAGGACCTGGGTTCAAATCCCAGTTTTGCCATTGACCATTTGCGTGACCTTGGCCAAGTCACCTAGTCCCTCTGAACCTGTTTCCTCATCTTGAAAATGAGGTCAAGGACTATGTTTTTCTTGCCTTTATACTGCCATAGTTAAGCATTTAATAAATAATATTTTCTATAGATTATTGGGATAGTCTGAAAATCTCCCTTGGTCAAATACACATTGTTTCTCTAATAATGTTGTGACCAAGACCCATCATCAAGTCAGAAAGCTCCCTGTGGATACTGGTAACCTTGCTTCCATGGAGCTAACAAAACACGCATAGTAAGGTTGTTCATCCCACACTAGGGTCTCAGGGGGAGCATGTTTTCCTGACATTCGGGAGAAAGAGAGGCAATAACAAAAGTTCTTACATTTCAGCTGTCATAGATCAGACTAAAAAGAAATTACAAAGAGAGTCACAACTTAAATATATCAGCCTGCAAAGGCTTTCTCAGGCCACTTTAACTCAACCAGATTTAAAACAACCAAGGAATTAATTATTTATTGCAAGACTTTTATGACTTTGAAAGGAAAATGACATGTGGACACCAGATCTGAATTCAAAAAGCAACGTAAGAAGGAGGATCCAATTGTGTGATCTGGGAACCATAGCACAATTTCATTCTATTCATAAGCTGGAAAAGAACAAATCTCACCACGTGTCCACCCTGGATAGGATATATCTCTACCTAACGTCACAGAATAGAAGAAAACTAAACAATTTTATTGAGCAAAACCTGGCTTCTCTTGGCCCCTCCTTCCTTGTCTCATCCTATCTTTCCATCCACTCTTTGGGTCTGCATTACAGATGTTTCTTCAGATACTTCCTTAGTCCCCACTGATTTTTCAAATGCTTCCTCAAAATTTTCATGTGGCTCTCATCTTTTCCACCAACAGAAAATCCCGGTTTCCCTCTGGGGTTTGGCAATGCTGACCTCTCAGCATGATATTTTAATCTGTGGCTTTCTTTATAGTCATTTTCCCGGATAGTCTCTATTTTTACCCATAATTCACTTGGGGATCTCCAGTTGTGAGTCATTTCTCTCTTTTTATTACTTCTTATTCCTGATAAAGTGACTTAATGCCATGCTTCACACTGAATATCCAACCTTCTTATTCTGTGAAAGCTTTGGGTCTCCTTACTTGGCTCCCAAAGCATCAAGGCAAAATAAAGAAAAACCCTGCTATACTCATAGTCAGAAAGATCCTGAGCTCAGGTCCTATCTCTGACCCTGGCGACACTGGAAAAAATCATAATTTTTCTACATCCGAAGCAAATTTCCACCAGTCAATCCACAAGCATCGGTTAAGGTTCTGCTACAAGCCAAGCATTCTACTAATCACTGGGAATATAAGGATAACAATAAAACATGGTTCTTGTCTTCAAAGATCCAAGGATCGGCTAGAACTCTAATAATTTCTTCAAATTGATTGAGGGAGGTTTTTTCATGGAGCATATCCTCCACCAATGCAATCAAAAACTTCCATTAGAATCATATTGGTCCCAGAGTTTTCAGAGATTATGGCTGGAAAGGATCTTCAAGATCATCACTTCCAATGCTTGTAAGGCAGAAACTATTTCTTGATTTGTCTTTGCACTTCAGTACTTAACAAGGAGAGAATTGACATGTCCCATTCAGGAACAATAAAGGATTGATTTGAACTCCATTTTTGTTTCCAGAACTGGAAGGGGAAAAGATAAGAGAGTTGGCAAGACAGAGGAGATAGATGGGGGAAATATGGATAAAGAACAGGGAGTAAAGTAAAGCACGGCTGAAACAATGGTCTTTTTCTTGATACAGTGGTCCAAGAGAGTTGGTCACAAGTCAAGAGAACAAAGAAAAAGAAAGAAAAGTTGGAGCATTCAGACAAAAGGAATAAGACTGGCAAGGAATGCTAAGTTTGGAAAGAAAGGGCTTGGGAAATCTTCTTAACAATAAGAGGGGAGAAGGGAAAAGAGGATCAAAGGAAAAGTAAGCATACTGCCATCTTTGGAACACAGAATTATATCAGATGACAGAGAGAAGGTATCAGCCTTCTACTATCATTGCGTAATTGCTTCCCTGCCAAGGCAATGTTCTTTGAAATAGGAATCAAAAGTATGAACAAGAAATGACTATAAGGGAGTTAATGTCTCATTTCCCAGTTGCTTTCATCCCCATCCACCCCTTTACTCCCCCAAGCAAAAAATATGGTTTAAATCAAGATATTGGCTTATGTATTATTGGGGCTATCATCCAATGGGATCAAAGAAAGAAGCAAAGGACTCACAGGCACAAAAATATTCACAGCCGTTCTTTCTGTGATGGCAAAGAATTGGAAACTAGAGGGATGTCCATCAGTGGGAGAATGGTTGAATGTGTATTGTGGTAGATAAATGTGATAGACTACCATTGTGCTGTAACAAGTCATGAAGAGGATGGTTTCAGAGTAACCTAGGAAGATTTATATGAACTGATACAGAATAAAGCGAGCAGAGCCAGAGGAGCAATTTATCCGGACAACAGTGTCACAAAGACAGACAACGTTGAAAGACTTGGGAACTCTGTTCTGTATAATGACCAACCACAGTTCCAGAGAACCAATGAGGAAGCAAACTTGGTTGTGTTTATTGTTCAGTCTTTTGAATTGTGTCCAACTTTCTGTGATCCCATTTGGAGTTTTCTTGGCAAAGATGCTGAAATTTCCTTCTCATTTTATATATGAGGAAACTGAGGTAAATAGAGTTGAGGAAACTGAGGTGATCAGAGTTAAGTGACTTGATCAGGGTCACACAGTTAGCAAGTGTATGAAGCCAGATTTGAACTTAGAAAGATGAGTCTTCCTGACTCCAGGTCAGGCACTCTATTCATTGTACCCCCTAATGACTATGCCTTAATTCATGAATTTCCTACTTGTTCTTTCCTACAACAGCCATTTTTGTTCTTTAAGCCTGATAAAGGTCTAGCCTTAGATTCTCTTAGAGAGGAATTAAGTAAATGACTCAGAAAATTGCAAACAATTGATAACTGTATGAAAGAAGGCGCCAAACTGCTAATAAAAGAAATGGGTCTATCACCACTGGGAGGTCTCCCTTAATAAGGATAAGTTGGCAAGAGTGAAAAGTGAAGGAGGGGGAGTCCATATTAGAGGTTATGTGGGGGGAAAAGCACATAAATGCATGGCTGGTGGAGTCAAAAAGTGTTCTGAGAATTCTGCAAAGGCATTTGGAACTGCATAAGAAAAGCCATTCAATTATTTATATACCATTTAACCCAGTAGTCCTATTCCTGGGCACCCCCCTCCAGCGAGATCAATGACAGGAATAGGGCCCCATGTGTTTTTTGTTTGGGGTTTTGGGGTTTTTCCCCATATTTACAGTAACACTCTTTGTGGTAGAAAAAACCTAGAAAGTGAATCCTGATCAATTGGGAAATGGCTGGAGAATTGTTACATCGAAGTAACAAAGTATCCTTGCACAGTAACAAACTTACATCAGCTGATACAAAGTAGCGGAAGTGGTAACTAAGAGCAAGCTCGGTATACTGTGGGTCCCCAGATGTAAACAATGATGACCTCAAAAAGCTGTCAAACATTGAAGGAGTGACTGCTGTGCTGGACCATCCCTCTGCTGAGCAAACTGATAAACACTTTCTTCCTCTCTGAAGATAGGGAGGGCCCCCGGATGTGGAGTGTGGTAGACACAGTCAGATGACCCCTGTTTTTGATTGACTTTGCTTAAATGTTTTGGGGGCCAGAAAAACCCGAAGGTGAGAGCAAGGGGAAATCCAGTGTTCTTTCTACTGAGTCCCCAAAAGAGAGGCATGAGTTTCTCCCAAGCCCTGCCTGTTAATAACTGAAGAAGGCCAAGATGGGAAGGAGCCACCAAATGACTCTGAAGTCCCCTCCAGCTGGGAGCCCCCTCAGCACCACAGGAGAAGAGCTTTTTATCATTTCTTTCTTTTGTTCCATAGAGAGTTTTTGCCCTTCAGTTTCTGGAATCCCTACCGTCGCCCAGTCTAAACTGCAACGAAGACGATAGGAAGGAAGGGCAAGTAGAAAGAGATGAGCTCTACTTCTTGGAACTCTTTTTTGGTCGAGGAGGGATTTTTTAGATGAAATTTTTCTTTGTTCATAGAATTTACTGCTCTCTTCCCTTCTTGACCTGGCAGACCAGTGGTAAGTTACCATAAGTCCCGATCAAGTCAAGGACAGCCCACTCAGAAATGTAACTAGGAAGGGATGGCAGGGGCTTTGACCCAGGGCACCTACAGCCTCTGCACTCCCTCAGCAGAACTCAAAAAGAAGCTAGATATGGGATCAGAGGACCTATGTTTGAATCCTGGCTCTATCACTTACTGTCTGTGTGATTTTGGCCAAATCATTTATGAGCTTTTAGCCTCATTTTCCTCCAGTAATATTGAGATATTGGGCAAGATGATCCTTTAAAAAATCATTACAGCTCTAAACCTGTGATCATGTGGTCTCAGCAACTTGGGGGAAGGGACACAGAGAATGGTGTGTGTGTTTGTGTGTGTGTGAGTGTGCATGTGTAAGTGGCATTTTATATGTGTGTGTGCCTTGTGTGAGTACATACACATGTGTGCATTTGTGTGGGTTGTACATGTGTTTGTGTGTGCACGTGTGTATGTATATGAATGGGTATGTTTGTGGGGTGTGCATGTATGAGTGTGTGTACATATGTGTGCATTGTGTGGGTGTGGGTGTTGTTTCATTGTGCATGTGTGTGTGTGTAAGTGTTTGTGCATGTGTGTTTATGTGTGTGTATGCCCATGTGTGCAAGTGTGTGTGTATGTGTGTGTGTATTTGTGCTTGTGGATGTGCATTTAACAAAACCTATAGGCCAGTGAGCTCACTGGTAACATTTCCAGTAAGGAAACCACCTTCACCAGCACAAACTGGCACCTTCTGCACCCCTTCTAGACTTGGAGCTGGGCCTCTGACCTTGAGAACGATGAACTTTCTAAAAAAGATATTTTGAGAGCTGTATTTCGGTGTAATTCCTTTCATTTGTACTACGAGCTAGGTGGTGTCCCAAAAGTCTTCATGTTTAGTCCAATAGATTCAAAATTCACAAAGAACTGTGGAATACCCTTATTTTATGCATTTAAAAGCTTTATTCTTAAATAAGGATCAGATCATCAGAGGGAACCACAGCACAAAAAAGTGAAAAATCCTCTCTGGGGCATTGAAAAATGAAGTGACTTATCCAGGATCTCTCTGTCAGTGTATGTCAGAAATAATCCCACTTAGTATCTAGTTAGCAGGAATAATTAGTTCAAATCAGAAGCTGCCAGTAGACTTTCTTCTTACCCCAATCAGTGATTTTTGTCCCACCTCAAACCTGTGTCCTGAAGTCTAAGGTATCTCCCCCCACCACCACCATTTTGTCAATGAGACAAAATGAATTTGTCTTAACAAATTGGCTTGAAGCAGTCTTCTTTGCTTAGTGGCAAGAGCCCCAGACTTACTGGTCCCCCTCCGATCACTCAGACGGTACACCGGCCCAAGCGGCCGCCAGCCCAGCCTGGTAAAGGGACAATATCTCGCCTGTGGCTCTCCTCGGCCCCGTGCCAAATCGCAAACACGTCGGATATTCCCGGTGGCAAATGGAATTCCATGAACTGCCCTAGATGGGACAGGAGGAATTGGCCTGCTTGGCGTGTGAGAAATACTTGACGCTGCTCCCGCTGCCAGATCTCGATTTAGAAACCAGATAAATGAAAATAACTCCAACCCAAGAAAAACATATATGCTCAGCAAATATGATTATTTTCTTCTGGGCCCCAGCCAGGCTCTTTTGCTAGGGGTATTTTCCAGTGTCTGTGTCAAGGCAAGAAGAGCTCAAAGGGGACAGAGTCCAAGCAAAAGCTTGCAGTCGAATCTGGTTTTGTTTCTTGTTTCTTGTCTTTTCTTGGATTGACCTTATTACTGATCAGTCCAGAAACACTCAGAGTCTTAATTGTTAATAAGAGTAATAGCAAAGTCAAAATGGCAGTTAATCTTTGTCAAAATGGTATTTGTTGGCAGCAGTGGATAGAGCACCAGCCCTAAAGTCAGGAGGACCTGAGTTCAAATCTGACTTGAGACACTTAACACTTCCTAGCTGTGTGACCCTGGGCAAGTCACTTAACCCCAATTGCCTCAGCCAAAAAAAAAATCTATTGGGAGAAATAATATCCACCACCTCTCTACAAAGCAGACAACCTACATTAAAGAAAAGTCTTTAAGGATTATTTCCTAGACAGAGAGGGACTCTCTCCTCTTAATTGCTCATTAGCAAATTAGCCAGCTCTGGTGGTCTGCATGTGTTCCACCTTTGATTTTCCCAGGCCCATCATCCACATGCGTTTCATAGCTTCTCCCCATATCCCTCCTGGCTTCCTCTCTGCTTCTCAGCGTCTCTTGAGTTGGTCAAGTTGGGCACGACCCAAACCAGCTCCCTCCCTCTTTAACCATGTTCTTCCTTTTCACAGTTGCGGTTTTCAAAGCATTTTCCCATCCTGAATGTCAGCTGGTGTTCCCAACCCTTGAAATGCCCACCAATTTACCTGATCCTGCCATGTACTAGGAAGGGAAGATGGGGAAAGGCCAGGGTTTGTGTCTGTGCTCTGTCATCCTAGTCCTTTCACTGCCCTTGACCTCAATTTCCCCATCCATCAAGATTCATCCAACTCTGTCTCTGAGATGCTACTCCCATTACATGTAGAAGATAGGTTAAGAGGAAAAGATATGCTCTGATTTTTATATAAACAATAATGTTCATGTTTCCAAAAGTTTACAATGCTTTACTGATATTATCTCATCATAATCTCACATAATCTCACAACCACTTCAAAAGGGCTTCAAAACTCTTACCAAACATTTGATCTTGGGCAAGTCACTCAACCCCTGCCTACCTTAGTTTCCTCAACTGTAAAATGGGAATAATAAAAGCACCTTCCTTCCAAGATTGTTGTGAGAATCAAAAGTATATTGGTAAAGTGCTTAGGGCAGTGCCCAGTCTGGGTATGATGGGAAAGAGTCGTGATGGTTTCCCTTCACTGTAGGTGTTCAAGAAAAGTCTGATTGGCTGTTGGTTGGTCTTATTGTCAAGAAGATCCCTATTCAGGTCCTGCTTGGACCCAATGGACTTTGGGATCCATTCCAAGGAGCATAAGGGCATCTTGGCACCCCAAAGTCAAAAATTGTCCCTGCCTCATTCTCCATTTCCTAGTCCCTGTTGGTAGTCCCTATACCTACCATTAAGAAGTGATGAACAAAGAAATCCCCCAGTTGATCCTTAGCAGGTATGACCTCTCTGAACAGCATCCATAAAATCATGGAAGAGTCACCTTCTTAAGTGCTTTGAGATCAGAGGCCAGGAATCCCCCAGAATCTTTAGTTTGGGAAAAAGACCCAACTGATTAGGAAGCTTTGAGATCAGAGGCCAGGAACCCCCAAAATCTTTAATTTGGGATAAAGACCCAACTGATTAGGAAGCTTGCTAAACACAGGCAGGCAGGCAGGCAGGGCCGGTGAGTGTTTCAAAGATCCATATGTTTCCATCTGGTTATGAGGAACTTACAGCAAATGTTCTGTACGATACAGTGTGTACAATCCACACGCCTTCTCTGCACGTACTTACTAACTGGGGGCTCCCATGCTCCCTCAGGGCTCGCCATGAATGCCCTGCTCATTAGAGTGAACGAGATGGTGTCTGAAAACATCTGGTTGGGGATGAGAGCCAGTCAGCCCACGTGGAATCCCTGGATAAACACGTCCAGCCAGTGAGGGAGGATTATATTGTTCATTAAAAAAAATTACATGGAATAAATCTCCCTGGGTGTTTTTTTTTTAAATCCCTCCACTGGGAGACTGCATGTTTCACAAATTGACGAGAACAGGAAACTCGGAGTCTTGTTGGAAAGAGTTGGAGAATTGCGGGGGAAGGGGCCATGGCAGGGGGTGAGGGGAGAGAACAAGAAAGAAACTAAGAGAGAATGGGGAAGACTAGAGGTGAAAAACGCATCTTCCTTTTTCCATTGGAGTGGTGGGAGCTTATGGGTGTGCAAAACTGCATATATTGTTAATCTCTGTCAAAGTGTTAGTTTTTCTTCCTTTTTTTCTTTGTTAAAAAGAATGCTGGGGGTGGAAGGAAGAGAAACATCCTGAAATGATATCGATGTAAAAACAAAAGGCAGCAATGAAACTTGAAGACAAAAAAAGTCAGGGAGGGACATAGACTGAGAGAAAAAGATAGAAAGAGATATACAGAGACACAAAGAGAGACAGAAAGAAACACCTAAAAGGGAAAGAAAAGAGACCTATTGAGAACAAGAAAGAAGAAAAAGGCAGAGAAGGCAAGAGAGGAAATAGACATCCTCCTTTCATTGGAGATATGGGAAGTGTAAAATTGGGAATGTCACGTACGTTGTCAAGTGTTACTGATGCTCTGGTTGGCTTGTTAGCTGCCTTTTTCTTTGTTAAGTCCATAATCAGGACTAGGGAATTGAGGGGGGGATATTCAAAAATGGCTATAACATAAAAACAAAAGGCACCAATAAAATTTGAAAGGCAGAAGCAGAGACAAAGAAAGAAGGGCCAAGAAAGGAAGCGTATAAGAGAGAAGGAGTAAAAGAAAGCATGAGAAAAGGAGTAAGAGAATCACAGAGTAAGAAAGCAAGACAAACAGAAAAGAGAAAGCAGATGTATCTTCCTCATTTCCTTCACAGAGAGGTGAGGGTCTGGAAATGGAACAATGCTTATATTCAGAACTGGCCGATGCATTGGTCAGTTTTATTGAATTTTCCTTATTAAAGGGAAAGGCTCATTTGTGAGAAGGAGAAACATTTAATGTATACTATCTCATCTGATCATCACAACTGGAAGCTAGGTGCTATTACTATCCCCCTTTTACAGATGAGGAAACTGAGGTGCAGGAAGTTAAGTGACTTGCCCAGTTAGTATGTGTTTCATATATAAGTCTAGGTCTTCCGATGCTAAGGGCAGCTCTCTATTCATTACACAATGCTGGAGAGCTAATATGCATTTGAACCAATAGAATTTGGCTATTAATTAATTGGATGGGGAGGAGAGAAGAGGAAAGAGTCAAGGATGGTCTGGAGTCTGGGTGCCTGGACAAGATAGTGCAATTGCCACCAACAGAAATAAGAAAGTTGGGAGGAGAGCTCTCAGTTTGGACAGGGAGAAGGGAAGAAAGAGTAATGATGGTTGAGTTTGAGGTAATACTGAGTCACCCAGGAAATGAAAATAACTACTTCCTGATCTCTCTGCCATGTTGGATGTTGGGTGATATTGGGCTAGTTCTCCCTACATGATAAATGCAAACTTGTGAATCAGAAACCACTAGGTCTCACCTTATCAGGCTAATGATTAAAACCATGGAAGTTTATGAGACTATTTAGGATGAGAAAGTAAAGAAAGAGGAGTAAAGGGTTAAGGATAGGTGCTTAAGGGAACATTTGGGGAGTTCAGGGAGGGAAAAGAGGCTACAAAGGAGTTAGAAATAGAGCAGACTGGGAAAGGCCATTGGATTGGGAGATCAGCAGTGACTCCTGAGAATATCAACAGACTGGGCAACATGAACATAAGATTGTTATGGGTTAAGGAGACTAGAGAGTGAGCAAGTTAAGGCAGCAGGTATAGACCACCCTTGTGTATATTATATAAGCTAGGCACTTTTGGAGATTGAAAAAGGAGTAGGAGGTCTGATCCCTGCCCAGGAGGAAGGGATACCAGCAAGCTGTTGAGTTAGTGATTAGTCAGTCAGTCATTCAGCTGCTGGAGAAGAAGGATCCTTTCATTTTTAATATCCCCAGCAGCTAGAACCTAGTAAGCACTTAATACATGCTTGTTGAATTGAATTGAATTCAATAGCCTACTATATTCCAGGCAAGACAGTGTGGTTCAGAGGCTAAAAAGGTAGCCTGGGAGTCAGGATTTGCACTCCACTTCTGACACCAACAAATCTTGTGACTTTATGGGACCTGTAAGACTCTAAATGTCAAGCAAGTGCTGAGCAGCTCTGATAAAGGGATTTCTTTCCTGATCATTCCCTTTAGCAATCCTGCTGCCAAAAAAGGATTCAGCATTAGGAATCCAATGGATAGAAGCACAGCTAGCCCTGCTCTCAAGGAGCTTGTGTTCAAAATCCAGGAGTGAATGATAAGGGCAAACTCAGGATGCTGAGCCTTGAAATCGGACGGAAGGAACAGAATTTCAAAGTCTCTGCAATGGAAGAAGCAGCAGAACTTGGTGGCTAATTGGAGGGTTGGAAAGAGTTCAGGATTTTGAACCTGAGGAACTCGGGGAGGATGGAAATCAGTACCAAGATTGGAGAAAGGGACTGATATGAGTGGGAAAATGACGGATTCATTTCATCAGGATGACAGGACAGCAGGGTCCCCAGAGAGCAAGCAGCAGGCACTGGGAAAGGTAGGAATGGAGTTATACTGGGAGGTTGGACTGAAAACACAGGTCTGGAAATTAGTCAGTAGATGGGAATAGTCAAAAATATAAAAATGGCTGGGAGCTATCCAAGGAGTAAGTATGGAAGAAAATATGTAGTAGAAACTGTCTAGAGAGAAAAGAAGAAAAGATAAAAGATCATGGATGGAGCCTTAGGGATGTAAAAGAAAAAGGCAGAGACAGAGAGACAAACAGGGAAGAGAAAGACAGACAGGGAAGGCAGAGAAATAGAGGAAGAACAAGGCAGAGAAGTTGGAGACTCTTTATAGTAAAATATCATAGAGGTAAAATAGGAAGTTTGGAGAACAAAGCGACTGGTTCTGGAAAGCAATTGAAAAAAGACACTAAATTGTGCAGCCCCTTTGGCCCAGGTCCCCCCTCACTGGGCATGCAGCCCAGAAAGGTCATATTCAGAAACAAAGGTCCAATTTATACCAAAATATTTACAACAGTGCTTTTTGTGCTGGCCAAGAACTAGAAAAAAAAAAAGGTGCCCAGCGACTGAGTTCAGTTCGAAGGCTGAACAAACTGCAAAATTAGCAATAAAATTGACATGCATTTATTAAATACCTACTATATGTCAGGCCCCAGAATGGGCATACTGGGAATACAAATCAAAAACAACAATAGTCCCTGCCCTCAAGTGGCTTACATTCTGCTGGAATAAGACAACAGGCAGGCAGGCAAACAACAAGCATTTATTAAGTGCTGATTCTATGTCAGGCTCTGAGCTTCAATGGGAAGAAAAATATAACAGAGAAACAGTCCTTATCCTAGCAAATGACATGCACCCAAGTAAATAAATAGATAGAAAAGGAATAAAACCCAATTTCAGGGCAAGAAGGTGCTAGCAGGGGGAATCAGGATAAGACTGGTAAGGAGGTGATCCTTATGGAGAGCCTTGAAGAGTTACCAAAAGGGTTCCAAAAGATAGAAAGAGCCTTTAAAGGATCAGTAGGGGGGAGACTGAATGGCATGGATAGGCGGTGACCAGGAGGCCCCTGAGGATTGCCTCTACTGAGTCACCTTCTCTGGATTCTGCCCTAAGCAGCGGTCTTTTTCTCCTCCTAGAATATTCCTTCTCCAGGTACCCTTGATCAGAAGGCTTAGAAGGAGGGAGAGGTATCCCCTTCCAGGCTTCCTCACTCCTTTTTTAATTCATTCATTCTCCACACATTATGAAGCCCTTACTATAAACAAAATGCTGTGCTAACATTTGACCCTCTCCATGTTCCAAACAAACTGGCATTTTCAGCCGATGTAACAGTCTGAGTCTGTCTGCAACATGATCAAGGGAGAGAGCAAGGAGTGGGGAGGAGGGAGGCAGTGCCCAGGGATATTTGAAGCTCTCCTTCCCTTTGAATGGGTCTTCTCTGATCTCTTTCCAATCTCTCCACATGGCTATAGAAGTGGAGGCCAGAATTAGAACCTGCATTAGCATGAGGACATTTAAATAAATCTGCAAGAACTGGAGCCATTTGTTCTGTTCTGATGACTCCTTGTGTCCTGGCAATTAATGAGTCCTCACAAGCACGATTACTTACGCTTTTACTGCCCCAGAGAGGAATGAATTCACAGCCTACTTGTCGGCCAACACCCACCAGAAGGCCCTGATGAAGACAGCAGAATGTTGGTGGTCCATCTTGCCCCACCTCCAGGCCCTGGGTGCCAGCCATGCCCTGTGAAGAGGGTTGGGGGGGTCTCACTGGCCCCCAACTCCAACCCTCAGTGCTGGCCATGCAATTGACAAATACAGAAATAAGGGAAGAAGCATAAATCAGTACTGGCTAGGGAATATCTGCAGATGACATGGGATTTCCATTCAAGCTCCCTATCTGAAAATAATTCCCCAATGAACTTAATGCTCACTTGTCTATGTGAGATCCATCCCAGTGGCTAGAGAGGATGCTGATGAGAGGATAGAATATGGGAGTCTAACCAAGGGGAGCAGTGAAGGTGAAACAAATAAGGACATTAGCTTTAGTAGCTATTAATGCTTTAGTATGAATTAGTCTGTCAGCTCTCTAGGATGAGGGTTGAGGAAATGACCTCAGGAAAGACAAATAAATTAGTGGTGGACTCGGCAATTCGGAAATATCTAGAACAAGCAGGGGTTCTCAACCTTTCTGGTGTCACTGGTCCCTTGGACAATCTGAAACTGCCTAAGGACTTCTCAGAATCCTGTTTTGTTTCTACATTCATGACCAAAGGAAATGCTAAATTTCAGTTGGAGATTAGTGGGGGGAAAGTGCAATGTTGCTGAGTTTTAACATGCAAGTTCATGGATCCTCTGAAATCTATTCATGGACCCTTTAGGGTAAGATCCCCTGGCTTTCCATGACACTTGAAATGATGTTCAGAATCACAATATGAAGTCCTGGGCAACCAGGAGGCATGGAGGAGAGGTGTCAGAAAAGTGAAAAGAGAACAAACAGGTCAAGTGAGATAAGAAATTATCTTCTAAAAGGCTTTGCAAATCTCAGTGAAACAAAGATAGATTTACACCTATAATGCAAATATATTCCACGTGTGTGCATGTCCACACACACGTATGACAGTTAGGTGGCTCAATAGATAGAGTGTGGGCCCTAGAGTCAGGAGAACCTGAGTTCAAATCCAACCTCACACACTTACTAGCTGTGTGATCCTGAGCAAGCCACTTTACTCTGTTGGCTTCAGTTTTCTCATCTGTAAAATGAGCCGCAAAAGGAAATAGCCAACTCCATCAGGATCTTTGCCAAGAAAGCCCAAAAACTCATGAAGAGTCAGAAAGAATCAATCAAGCAAACAATATAAATGTGTTGTGTGTTTGTTAATTTTTTTAACATTTTATTTAAATCTTTGAATTTCAAATTCTATCCTTCCCTCCCTTCTCCTTGAGACAGTAAACAATCAGATATGGGTCATATATGCAAAACCGTGTAAAACATTACTCATTATATGTCATGTAAGTTATTATTATTGTCATTTTTATAGTGTCTACTATTTGCCAAGCACTGTGCTCAGCAATAGGTACATAAAGGAGCACAGTCCCTACTCTGGGAGATCTTACACTCTATTAGCTAAGAATCTATAGTGCTAAATACATGATCCCTTATTTAAACTTATATATCAGAATGAACAAGCATATATTAAGTACCTTTTGTGTGCCGGGCACCATGTGAAGAGCTCAGCATACTAAGACAAAAATGAATTAACCGCTGCCTTCAAGGAGTTTTATTTACAGACCAGTCATGCACTTATATGTAAAAGATGAATAGTTATATGCAAAATAAATTCAAATGAGATAGAAGCTGACTTGGGGGCAAGGAATCAGGAATGTAGAAGGTAGTATCTAAGCCGGGTCTAAAGGCAAATTCAGTTTCTAAAAGATGAAGATTAGGCAGCATTTTGAGCAGCCAGTGAAAATGCATGGAGTGCTCATCGATTGACTGTAGTGTGACTCCCTTTCCCCCTTTGCAATTATCTTTTATTTGTTATGTCTATATTTTGTGCGTCTTTAAATATATGTATGAGTACATTGTCTCCACTAAGAGAATGTCAGCTCCTTGAAGGCAGGAACTGTATCACCTTCAGAGTTGTATCTTCAGCACCTAGGACAGTACCTGGCTCACAGGAGGCCCTTAATCAATATTACATGATTAACTGATTGAAATGGGTAGAAATTGGAGAAGATCAAATGTCCTTCCATGTCAAAAGCAGAGACTCAATGTTGGGGAAAAAAATCCCTGAGAACAAGAGTTGTCCTAGAGAGGAAATGACTACACCCCAGAAAGTGTTGGCTCCCTCAATGGAGATCTACAAGCAAGGGCTGAGTGATCACTGGTCAGGAGAGCTGTAGAGGGTATTCTTGCTCTCCTCCAGGTGGACCAAAGTAGCCTCTGTGGTGTCTTTCAGCCCTGAGATTCTGTGAGATTCCCTATTTCCAAGTAAGATCTACCAGGTGGCCAGAATATGAAGTCATAATAGAATGAGGGATGTGGCAGCTACCCCACCCCACCCCCACTCCACCCCCCAGGGTTTCAAGAGAGAAAAGGGTTTTCTCAATTGGCAGAAATACTTCCCAGGAAACACCTGGGCTGCAGAGAGCTTTCAAAAGTTACACTTCATCTCCACTGGACATCTGTTTGTGAGATTGCCAGACATGGAGGAGGCGTGAACTAAGATGCAGAGGACTCTGGGGGGTCAGGATGAGGAAGGGGATTAGTTAGCTGGGCAGTTGATCTAGAGTCCAGAGAATGGGAAGAGTGTTAGGTCAATAAGAGCCATGTTGGGGGGGATGGCATTGAATGCCAAGCTAAGAATTGTGTGCTTTATTTGAGAATCAGTGGGAAATTATCCAAGGTTCTTGAAATGATGACAGCAGTCTTGGAAAGATAAATTAATCGTGGGAAGAGTACTCCATCAAACATGTGAAGAATATATTGGAAAGAAAGAAAATAGGGACAAAAAAGACCATTTACAACAAAGGTTCTTAATTTTGTCCCCCTTGCTCACCTTCTTCCTCTTGCCTTCCGTTAAGTCCCAGCTAAAAGTCCACCTTTTATAGGAAGCCCTTCTCAATCCCCATTATTTCTAATGTTTTTTTTTTTTCTGTTGATTATCTCCAGTTTATCCAATGTGGAGGATGGGGTAAAAAGCAACATGAAAACACTATGTACAAGCAAGAGAGATACATCTATATGTATATATGTCATCTCTCCTTTGTATGTATTTTATAGTTTCTTTTCTGTAGTACTGCTAGAAGTGTAAGATTCTTGAGGACAGGAAATGATTCGTTTCCTAGCACAGTGCCTAAAAAATAGGGCCTAATGAGCAACTTTTATTTATTTATGCACTCATTCAGCTATATGTTATATTGGATAGGGCGCTGGATTTGGAGTCAGGAAGGTTTTGAGTTTAAATCCTGCCTTAGACCCCTGCCAAATACCAGTTGTATGACTCAGTAAGTGCTTAATAAATGCTTCCTGAATGAATGAATGAATGCCTACTATGCTAGATACTGTTTAGGGCATTGGAGATCTAAAGATTAAAAGCCAAAATGAAACAGTCCCTGCCTTCTAGGAGCTAAGAATAGACAATAGCGTGAACATTTCAGGGTAGAGGGTGAAGTGGACAAAGAAGCTTAAGAAACCTGAAGGAAGGAAAGTGAGCAGGCGGTATGTTTACTTATCTGCATATATCTTGTTTCACAAAACTCTTTGAGAACAGGGCGTTTTTTCATTTTAATTTTTTGGGTCTCCAGTGTCTGGCATATATGGTAGGTGCTTAGAATGTGAAGGCCCTTTGAATAAGTGAGTGAATGAACAAATGAGCTAGAAATAAATGAGAGAAATCCAAATATTCAGGAGCCAGGACCTTTCTAGCAGAGAAAATAAAAAGAAAACCAATAAGAGAAACCAGATTGGGATGGAGCCAGGACAATTGGGGACAAACCAAAAAGGTTTTCTGATTCTCCTCAGGAGAAATTACTCTCTGTTGCCCCTTCCTCCCTTCTAGGGAGGAGGATTCTAAGACCTTATCTTGAAGAGAGATAGGACTCTTCTCAGTGCCGTGTCGCGCCTCTAGAAGGGGGCCCAACGCCTCCACTCCTCTGTCCGAACGACGGTCCAAGGGGCCATCAGAACCAAGAGAGGAAGTTTCTAAAGGGCTCAGATCTTAAGTAAGAGAGCATGGCTTCCTGGCAAGTTTATGGCCAGGGCTGTTTAAAAAATAATCATCTTTTTTTAACTCACAAAAAATTTTGGAAAGAAAATGAAGTCAGATGATATCCGAATGGCCCGATTAACTAGCCTGGAGCCGGCTGACAAAACATTACTGAGTTGCTCTTCCTACTGAGCAGCAATTAAAAGTCAGGAGAACAGCCAGAGAAAGCCAGATTTTCTCATTTCTAGAATATTTGTCCTTTCTTCTGTTTCTCAAATAGATAACTCTTTCTAGAGGAAGCATGGTGAGGAGGCTGGAGAGCTGATCTTGGAGTCAGGAAGTCTTCCATTTATACACAGCAGCTGTGTGACCCTAGACGAGTATTTTTACCTCTCTCAAAGTTCTTAAGACTACACAATCGTAGAAAAGGGCTTCCTGGCAGGGGCTTGCAGGCAATGACCCTTGGGAAGAGGACCAACCTCTATCCAATGGGTTTCCTTCAGTTTTCTGGTACGGACAACAAAATAGCCTGGACCACCAACCTCTCCAGGAGGACAGCATTAACTCTGCACTAGGGGCTCTCTACCTCTGCAACCTTTGAAAATTAAAAAACTATCTCAAGTTTCCAATGGAAACTTTCCTGATCCCTTAGCTGAGGCAACTAAAATTCTGACTCTGGGTTCAACTCCCTTCTTAGAGACTACCTGGCTGTGTGATTTGGGGTAAACAATTTAACTTCCCTGAACCTCAGTTTTCTTATCGGTAAAATGGAGATTATAGCACCTACCTCCTAGGGTTGTGGCAAGAATCAAATGAGTCAATGTAGGTAAAATGCTTTGCAAATATTTAACTAACATACAAATGTCAGCCATAACATTGTCATTCCTTCCCAGTTGTTGATGGTACTTCCTTCCTGATATTATGCTGCATCTGATTTTTATATATTCAATATTTATTTTGGGTTCAGGTTGTTTGCCTTCTAAAATAGAATGCAAGCTTCTTGAGGATCTTCAGAACTTTTTAATTTTTCTTTTTTTCTCGAATTCTGGGCACAGGAACAAAACTTAAGGAGAGTCTAATAATTATTTATTGAATTGAATATTTAAGCTCCAATTTGGAACTATGCCCAAAGGGCTGTAAAACTGTATATACCCTTTGAAGTCCAGCAGTGTCCCTACTGGGTCTGTATCCCAAAGAGAGCATAAAAATGGGGAAAGGACCTATGTGTGCAAAAATGTTTGTGGCAGCCCTTTTTATGGTGGCAAGGAACTGGAAACTGAGTGGATGCCCATTGGTTGGGGAAGAGCTGAGTAAGTGATGATATATGAATGTTATGGAATATTATTGTTCTATAAAAAATGACCAGCAGGCTGATTTCAGAGAGGCCTGGAGAGACCTACAGGAACTGATGCTGAATGAAATGAGCAGAACCAGGAGATCATTATACACGGCAATAAGATTATACGATGATCAATTCTGATGGACATGGTTCTCTTCAACAATGAGATGATTCAGACCAATTCCAATGGTCTTGTTATGAAGAGAGCCATCTGCACTCAGACAGAGAACTATGGGAACTGAGGGTGGATCACAACAGTATTTTCACTTTTGTTGTTTTTGCTTGCATTTTGTTTTCTTTCTCATTTTTTTTTCCTTTTTGATCTGATTTTTCTTGTGCAGCATGTTATTTGTGGAAATATGTATAGAAGATCTGCACATTTTTAATCTACATTGGATTGCTTGCTGTCTAGGGGAGAGGGGTGGGAAGTGGATGGAGAAAAAATTGGAACACTAGGTTTGCAAGGGTGAATGTAAAGAATTATCTGTGCATGTGTTTTGAAAATAAACAGCTTTGATCAAAAGAAAAATAAAATCACAAAGTCAAGGAGGAGGGAAAAGAAGAATGTTTAAACTCCAACTGTGTGCTAAGCATCTTGCCGAAGAAAAGATAAAAAAAAAAATACAGTCCCTGCCTTCAAGGAACATGGCATATCTGGGGATATGTACTTATGAGTATAAGTAATGAAAGTATGGATCCTAGAGTGTTACTAAATCCAACTTCCTCACATTACATATGTGGAAACTGAGGCAGGTTAAGCAACCCACTCCCAGGGTCCCACAACTAGTAAGGGATGAAAGAAGGATTTGAAATCAAGTCTCTTAACTCTAGGTCCAGCATCCCCCCCCCACCCCTGCATTGCCTAGCTGTTGGAGAGCCAGACAAAACACTCTCCACGCTTTTGTTGTTGTTCTGTTACTTGAATCATGTTCGACTCTCTGTGACCTCATTTGGGATTTTCTCAGAAGATACTTTCCATGTGGAAAGTAAGGCAGACAGGGTTAAGTGACTTGTCCCGGGTCACACAACTAGTAAATGTCTGAGGCTGGATTTGAACTCCAGAAAAATCTTCTTGACTTCTGGCTCTGTACTATCCATTGCACCACTCAGCCAGTAAGATGGCCAATTCAAGGAAAATTCAGGGATGAAGGGAGTGCTTGGAGCTAGAGGACAAGGAAAGGCTTCTCATTTTAAGCAGTATCTGAGCTAAGACCTGAAGAAAGGAAGGATTCATCAAGGCAGAAATAAAGAGGAAGAATCTCCCAGGCATATGAGATGAGCTCAGAGTGTAGTGCTGGAAGGAACCTTAGAGACCATTGAGATTAAGCCCTCATTTTACCATTGAGGAAACTGAGGCACAGAGCTGGCAAGTGATTTAGCCAGGATCTGAGTCCAGATTTAAACACTGGTTTTCCTGATTCTAGAGAACAGTTAAGGAGTATAGTAAAGAGAGCATCTGCTCTGGAGTGAGGAGGACCTGAGTTCAAAATTTGAGTGTGGGTTATACTGGTGGTTCTAGAGATGAGCACTTCATATCCTGTCATTGAATCCAGTCTTTCCTTCTATGCCATCTGCCACAAAACTTCCCAAATAATCTTTCTTTCTTTCTCCCACTCAAAACCTTGGAGGGGCCCCTAGGACTTCCAGGATAAAATCCACACTCAGCTTGGCATTTATAGCCCCTACCTGCCAGTCAGTGGGAAATGTATGCTGGGATACAGGGAGAAGGAAGGTTGGATAAGTAGGGAGGGGAGAACTTGCAGGTCAGTTTTGGTACAGTGGGCACTGGGGAGTTATGGAAGATTGTAGAACAAAGAAATAGTGGAATGGTGAAAGAGCTATCTCCTTCCTCCACCTCCCTGGAAGATCAGCCTGATAGGATAGAGCAAAAGAATTGAGATTCGGAACAAGGTCAGTTTGGAGGTTGCCGTCACCTGGACCTGAGGATGTGACGCTGAGTTCCATGTGTTCCAGATGTCTGTCCCTGGGGACGGTAGCTGGGCACAAACATCTGCATTTGTTCCTGCTTCCCAACCCCAGAGGATGCTCCTGAGCATGCTCGGCTCTGAAAACGGAGAAGAAGGGGGATCTGAGAGCTGCTTCAAAGTACCAGAAGACGTGAGAGAGAGGGGAGAGAGCAAAAAGAAGATGGCCCCCCATTTCAAGATTTCCAGAGGCAACTAGGATGGCCCAACTAGGAAGCTGTTACAATAGTCCAGGTAAGAGGTCCTGTGCCTCAACAGGCAATCAGGGCAGTGTGGTGCAGTGGTCAGAGGGGTGAATGAGACAGTGTGGTGCAGTGGTCAGAGAGGTGAATTGAGGCAGTGTGATGCAGTAGATAGAGGGGTAAATGGGACAGTGTGGTACACTGTGGTGCAGTGGACAGAAAATTGAATTGGGGCATTGTAGTATAGTAGACAGATGGGTAAATGAGGCAGTGTGGTACAGTATGGCGTAGTAGACAGAGGGGTAAATGGGACAGTAAGGTACAGTAGACAAGCATGAATGGGGCAGTGTAGTACAGTGGACAGAGAAGTGAATCAAAGTAGTGGGGTGAAATGGTCAGAAAGATGAATTGAGGCAGTGTAGTGAATTGGACAGAGGGATGAATGAGACAGTATGGTATAGTGTGGTACAGTGGACAGAAGGGTGAATAGGGCAGTGTGGTAGAGTGGATAGAGGAGTGAATTGGGGCAGTATGGTATAGTGTGGTGCGGTGGTGAGAGGAATGCATTGGGGCAGTAAAGCACAGTGGTCAGAGGGGTGAATCGAGGCAGTATGGTGCAGTGGTCAGAGGAGTGAGACAGGAAGACCTTTAGAATCCTGCCTCACATCCTTAAATGTTCAAAAATAGCATGTCAAGAGCCCTTAGAGCCATCCTAGCCACATCCCCTTGTTTCACAGATCAGGAAATTAAGGCCAGAGAGACTTTTAAGTTCCCTGATGATAAATAATAAGAGGCAGCGATTAAATTGGGCCTAAGTTGGATTTCTTGCCTAGGACTTACTCAGCTTGCTTACTTATTCAGCTATGGCAAGTCACTTTGTCTTATAAACCTCAGCTTACCCCCAAAAGCTTCTACCTCCCAGGGTTATAGTAAGGAGGAGATGAGCTAATGTACCCAAGCTGCCCTGGAAGCCTTCAACGCTCCCCAACATCAGCCCTTGTTATTGGGCTCTAGCCTTGCTCCAAAATGACTAGGAAATTTTTCAGCTCTGCTATCCAGTTTTTTCCTTCTCAAAGTTTATTTCACAAGTGTAGACAAACTGCTAATAGCTCCATATTAAACTGAGTGGGAAGAAATCAATGTCAATTTTAGGGAAAACGACCCAGAAGGGAGCAGAAGGAAGTTGAAAGGCAGGGAGTGTCGGACCTACCATTGGAAATTAAATGTGCAATTTTTTAAAAATTACAGTTTTTAAAAATTAGGGGCAGCTAGGTGGCGCAATGGAGAGCACCAGCCCTAAAGTCAGGAGGCCCTGAGCTCAAATCTGGTCTCAAGACACTTCACACTTCGTGTGACCCTGGAAAAGTCACTTAACCTCAATTGCTTCAGCTAAATTAAAAAAAAAAAAAAAAAAAAAAAAACTATGACTTCCTCATAGAGATTGGCGGTTTCTTATGTTATTCTCTTTCCGGTTTGGGTGTATGAGAATATTCATGTTTATTGACATTTGTCAGGTTCATCATTTGAAAATGGGAATATCTTTTTTAAAACATTAAGCTGAACAGAGCAATGTTTTCCAAAGTCATTCACAATTGTCTCCCTGTGGCCGGCCACAAGGAACCTATCTGGGCCATACACCTCCTCCAGAGGGAGCCACAGGGATCCTGGTGGCTGTCACTGGGGTCCACACCCCTAACGTGAAGAATTGGGCAGAACTTTGGGGAGAGGCTTCTCCCCTCTCCCAATTCCCAAGCCTGGGATCTTCACCTATGAGCATATTAATAGAAATTAACAAGGACCAACACCATTCAAATCCGGTCATTGAGTAGTTATTAAACACCTTCTGTGTGCCAGGGATTGGGCTAAAAGCTAGGGATACAAAGAGAGGCAGAAATGTGGGACCTGCTCTCAAGAAGCTCGAGTTCTAACAAGGGAGACAACGGGCAGTTGGCTATGGGATAAAAAAAGATGGAGGCAGGATGAAGTGGAGTTCATCTGAAAGGGAAGGCTCATCAGAAAGAGTCCTAAGTTCTGCATTCAAGTCTCTCCTTTACTCCTTAATTCCCTGTTTCATTTTAGTACTTCCTTCTTCTGGACCTCAGTTTTGAAAGCTTTGGATGGGAAGAGAATAATTTCTATGCATGTGCCCTAGACTGCCCACGACAGAGCTGCTTTGGGTTGCACCCATCATCCTTTGTGCCCTTGAGACAATTGGGACCTTTTACTCACCCAGAGCCTGAGAGAGAAACGGAGGTAGAGAGAAAACAAGAAGGGGAGGGAAGGGCGGGGGTGGGGGGAAAGAACCAGATAAAGAGGAACATATAGAGAAGAGGAAAGAGAAACTGAGACAGTATCAGAGAAAGAGACTGAGACAAATAGAGACAGACAGAGAAACAAAGAGACAAGCAGAGACAGAGAAACAGAGACAGACACAGACAGAGACAGTAACAAAGAGACAGAGGCAGAGGCAGAAACAGACAGAAACAGAGACAGAGACAAAAATGGAGACAAGAGAAACAGAAAGAGACCGAAAACCAGAGAACAAGACGGAGACTGAGAAAGAGACAGATAGACAGACAAAAAACAGAGAAACAGAGATAAAGAGACAGAGAAAAAGAGACTAATATGGAGAGTGAAACAGAGACAGAGAAACCGAATCAAAGAGCTAGCAGAGAAACAGAAAAAGAGAGACAGACAAAAAAAAAAACCCACAACAGAGAGACAGACAGACAGAAACAGAATTGTAAAAATAGAGACAAAGAGACAGAGGCAGAGAAACAGAGACAAAGAGACAAAGACAGGAATAGAGAAACAGACAAAAATAGAGAAACAGAGACAGAGAGGGTGAGGTTCAACGTTAGAGCACGATGGAGGGAGAAGAAAAAAGGCAGAGATGTATCAAAGAGATACCGGGAGAGACACAGGAACTGCTTAAAACCGAGAGACTCGGCGGGGGCGGGGCCCGGGCTGGGGCTGCCCCTTCGCCGTTGGCAGCAGGTGACTTGGCTTGTTCTTGCCTTTCTCTCTTTCCGGGTGTCAAGCCCCAGGGAGGGCCCTGGGTGCCTCCCTCTCCCTGGCACCCTGAGCTGGGAGGTGCCGGCGCGGCCGTGCGCCAAAGGAGCCGGAGCGGACGCGGGAGCGCCAGCCACGGCCAGGGCACCTGCCTGGGAGTGCGTGCGCCGAGACTGAGCGGCCGGCGGAGAGGAAGGGGCGGGGGCCGCCTGGGGTGGGGGCGCATCTCGGAGCCCGAGCACAGGTAAAGACGCCGGGTCCCTTCTGGGGGCTCTGCGGCAGCTGCCTTTTCTCTTCCTTCTCTACTCCTTTCTTTCCTTCACGCTCTCCCTCCTTTTCTTCCTCTTCTCCTGATCTTTCTTTCTCTCCGGTCCCTTTTTCTTCTCCCCACCCCTCACTTCATGTTTCTTCCTTCTGTCTTTCACTCTTTTGTTCTTTCCTTTTCCCCATCCTTTCTCTTTCCCATCTTCCTTTTCTTCCTTTCTCACCAATCTGATGTTTATATTTTTCCGTCCTCTCTTCCGCCCCCATTTCTGCCATGATTCCTTTTTTTCCAATTTCTTCTTTCTCTATTCTTCTTCTCCTCCTGCTTTTCTTCCACCTTTCTTAACCTTCATTTCTTTTTTCTTTTCTTCCCTCCTCTTTCTCCCATATCCTTTCTCCCTCCTTTCTGTCCTTCCTTCATTTCTCCATTCTCTCTCTTTATTTTTCTTGTTTGTTTTTCCCTTCTCTCATTTCTTCTCTGCTTTCCTTCTCTTTCTTCTTTCCTTTTTTACTGGACTCTTCTCTCTCTGCCCTCCCTCTCTCCTTTCTCCCTCTGCAGTTCAGTACAGGATCATAGAAAGAGCACTGAAGGAGAAGTCACAAGACCAATGTGGCGCCATTCGCTGCTCTGCTACTTTTCTTACTAGCTCTGTGACCCTGGGTGAAGTCTTTAACTACTCTTACCTTCAGTTTCCTCATCTGTAAAATGGGAGCATTGAACTAGATGGCCTCTCAGCTCTCTTCCACCTCCCAATCTATGATCCTCTCTCTTTCCTTCTTCCTTTCTTTATCTCTCCCTCCATCCTTCCTTCCCTCTCTTCCAAATGAACCTGAAGTCTGAATGAATGTCCTGGTCAATTGCAGGGGATCTTAGCTAATGCTGCTTAAGACTGCTAGGATCTGCTAGCAGCCTAAGAGCTGGGACAGGGAGGGAAGGGGCCAGGCAGGAACCCAAGAGGAAGTGAAGGGAGAGAGGCTGGGACACAATCCCATTGACATTTTTTTTTCTTTTTCCTGAGGCAATTGAGGTTAAGTGACTTGCCCAGGGTCACACAGCTAGGGAAGGTTAAGTGTCTGAGATCACATTTGAACTCAGGTCCTCTTGACTTCAGGGCTGGTGCTCTATCGACTGTGCCACCTAGCTGCCCCCCCCCCCCATATTGATATTTAGCATATAGACTCCATGGTAGATCTTGGAAAAGTCTGCCCTGGGCTGGAAGGTGGTCCCATTTGATTCACCAGGTGCAGATAAAGGGGTCTACTCACTTTGGGAGATGCAGCCTGGAACTCTGAACTTTCAACTCTCCCCTCCACAGACTCTCTCCCCACCCCAATCCCTCCAAGGAAAGCAGTAGAGGATATCCTGGGAGCCCCAGGAATGGGGTAGGGAGCCAGGGATCTATCAAATGTGAGTAGAACAATTCCCAGGATACCCCAGGACTAAGCTAGACATCCATACTCACTATGCAGCACCTAAAGAAATGAAAAGGATATGACTGATACATGTATCCACTTGTAGAGTCTCTGTTTAAATGGGCAAAAGTAGTCACTGAGGGGACTTGAACCCCCCCCAAAGGAAAACTCCCATTTTCTTAATTGTTGTTTGGAAATGACTTTCTTTTGTACTGATGTATCTTCGGGGTACAAAGGAATTAGAGCCAAGAAGTCAATGAATAGGGCAAATTCAGAAGTGCCCTGGAATTGGTCATCAGAACTGGAACTAGGGTGGAACAACTGAGCTTTGTCCTAGGGTGCTGAGAAATTGAAAGGGCTTGCTGAAGAAATATAACTGAGACAACAAAAATCAATTTTTAAAACAAAACCAAGGTGATACTTGTCCTCCCCTTTCTTACCCCCCTCTTCCTCACTGACAAAGTTACTCCAAAATCCCTCTCCCAAGAGAGGCTATTTGACAAACCAGGGTCATCACCCAGAAGACCTTGAGTTTCCAGGTTTGGGTTTCTCCCCATACCTACCCCACCCCCATGGCACAATGTGTCTTTAAGGGTGATTCAGGGGTGCATTAGTGTTGCTTACTTACCCTGAGTGGGTTTCAAAGTACTTAGTAGATCCGGAACTAGGCACAAAGGAAGCTCTTAAATGTTTGTTGGATGAGTGTGTCCCTATTTATCTTGGCTGCCAGTATTGCTCTTTATTGCCTTACTTATGAAGAAGGGGGACCCTATTCAGGGCTCTTTTAGTGATTTGACTTGCCTGACACATGCTGGTTGTTATCTCTCCTTTAAGGTGCCTTTCTGCTTCAAGTAGACTGGCTTTCTTGCTCTGTAATACCTCTTTGAAGTTTTTGCCCTTAAATTTGAGTCTCATCTAGTCTTAGATGGTAGAAATATCATTATTTCTTAATTTTCTCCCAACCAGATATTGTTACTAAAATTTCTTGGAGTAAAAATGGAAAATTACAGAGAATTAATTAAAAAAAATAAAGAAGGGGGAAAGAGATTAGGAATAGGGAACAGAGAGACTAAGAGATGAAGGAGGAGGGAAGGGAAACAGCCCAGTGAGACAATTAGTAATAAGACAAGTATAATTAGCCCCATTTATAGATGGAGAAATTAAGGCTCAAGGCAGCAAAGTGCTTTGTCCAGAGCCACAGATCTAGGGCCTGCCAGAGCTAGGGCCTCTCAACTCCCAAGCCCATTCTGCCAAGCAACCAAGGTTCAAGAAAGGTTCTGGCCTCTCTTTGCCATTTAGAGCCCATGTTATATTACTCAGTAACTCTCAGCTTGATGCCAGTAATAAGGAAGGCTTATATATGGACAGGATTTGACAGATGACTCTCCAAGAAGCAGCCCTGAGAAATAAAATGGGCAGAGTTTACTATAGGCTTTAATTTATAGATAAGGAAACTGGAGTTCAGAGAAACAAAATTACTTGCCAGAAATTCATTCTTTCATAAGCACTTATTAAGCTCCTACTTATTTTTGTTCAGTCATTTCAGCCCTGACCAACTTCCCACGGCCCCATTTCAAATTATCTTGGCAGAAATACTGGTGTGTTTTGTTGTTTCTTCTCTAGCTCATTTTGCAGGTGAGAAAACTGAGGTTTTAAGTGATTTACCCAAGGTCACACAGTTTGAAAGTGTCTGACACTGAATTTGAACTCAGTTCTTCCTGACTCCAGCCTCTGCACTCACTCATTGCACTACCTACTGTATGCTGGGCACTTATCTATTGGAGGGTTACACATTTTAAAATTTTAAATCAACCCCTACCCTCAAGGAGCTCCCATTCTACCAGGGAGATTTTATCAGCCAGGCAGATGGAAGCCCTGATTCTTAATGGATGCTCAGGCCTCTTCTCTGATGTCATTTCCACTAATCGTATCCATTATGGATGATGAGCCCTCGATCAGGGCCTTGGCTCTGGCCAGAGCTTTCCTTTCTGGGTCTTCAGTAGCTGATCATCAGTAGGCTGATGCCAAAGGCACTGGGCCAGAAGCCACACTCAGGGTCCTGGGCTGTCTCTACCACAGTAGGACTTGTTGGCATATGTTACCTTTCATCTCATCCAAGGGAGACCTTGGCGATGCAGCTAGGCTGGCACATCTGCTCGGTGTGTGGCTGACGCTCAGCAGCTGGTAGAGGTGGCTGGCTCCCCTTCCCACAGGACTCCCTTGCCCAGGGAAGGGCTCTAAAGGCCAGTCCAGATTAATGGTTTTGATGTTGCTGCCCCTTCCAGGCCTCCCAAGCTTCCCTCCCCCATTACCGGTAAGCTGGGAGCAAGTGTTGCTGGGAACGATAAGGAAGATGGGCCCCCGTCCCCCAGTGATTTCTTAGAACAGCCTGGAATACTAAGGTGAAGTGATCCCAGTCCAGGATCACAAGCCCATCCATGTCCCAGGCAAGATCGGAACCCAAGTGTTCACGAGTCGACTGAGCCCTGAACACTAATACTTGATCTATTTTATGTAGGCTCCCTCACCCAGTAGAACATAAGATCACACTTCAGTTTTGGCTCTGTCTGCCCAGCTCTTCATAAATGCTTATCAACCCATCGTGAGCCAGGGCCCCATTTGGGTGCAGCCACCCATGTGGGGAAGGCCAAAAGCCCTTTCCTCCTGCCATCAACTTGTGCCCTTGAACCCAGGTCCTTTGGCACCAAACCTCTGCCGTTCTGTTAGATCCACTTCCTTCTATAACTCAGCTCATGGGAGCTGCAGGAGGGATGGAGGGTGGCTTGAGGTCATGGGCCACTGCAAAAAGGGCTGGCTCTGGGGAGATGCTTCAGAGGTTCTCAGCTGAGCCCTAGGGGAGAGCTGAGAGTGTCCCCAAGCCACCAGGACTCTGTTTCTTCTGGTCTAAATTGAGCAGGTAGAAGGAGGCCTCAGAAGCCTTTCTTTTACACCCAAAATCAGAGATCTTAGATCACTTGACCCATCTGGTGGTCCATGATCCCAAGGCACCCTCCATTCTTCCTGCAGTTCCCATGAGCTGTAGAAGTAAACCTGAGACTACAGTGGTCCTAGTGAATCTTAGAAAGTGAAGATATGGGATAGAGTAAATGGAAGAGGTAGGATTTAAACTTAAACTCCTACTTTGAGAACACTCATACACAATACATGCACCATACACACACACACACACACACACACACACACACACACACACACACACCCCACACCTCAGTTTATTCATCTGAAAATGAGTTGAAAAGAGAAATTGCAAACCAGTCCGGTCACTTTGCCAAGAAAACTCCAAGTAGGATCATAACCAGTTGGACACGACTGCAATGACTGAACAATCACAAGCTCTGTTCCAAACCCAGCCCTCTTTCCACTGGACCATATCCTTTCTTGTAACTCACACAATTAGTTTTTTAATTTAAGGGATAAAATCTCTGCTGCTTCTCCTCTCTCCATTCCCAGATCCCTTTCTCCTCCTGCATCCAGAGGATGATGCAGGATTCAATCAGGGGTCCTGGATTTAAATCCTGGCTCTGCCAGTCACTCATTACCTGAATGACATTGATCAAGCTGTCTAAACTTTCATTTCTATACCTGTAAAAATGAGAGCCTGAATAAACAAATGCTCCAGAGACACCTTCTGGGTCTGAATCTCTCATCCTACAACTCACAAGAAATGTGGTTTCCAATTATGGAAAAAGCCAATCAGTGAACCAGCTAATTAAGACCTGGTCATAGAGGGTCTCAGGAGAGCCTCAGAGTCTTTAGCTCTGCCCTCCCCCTGAGTCTTTTCTCTTTTCCAAACGAAACATCCCCTTTTCCTCCATTATTCCTCACATGACATATTGGTAGCACCATGGAGAGAACACTGGTCTTAAATTCAGCAAGACTCCAGATTGAACCCTGCCTTTGACACTCACTAACCCTAAAAAGGGGGCAGGACAGACCCCAAAGAGCCTTCCAGTCCTAACTCTATGAATTCAACTCTTGTT
>JAJPUD010016405.1:0-34156 GCA_023553655.1 Myrmecobius fasciatus
AAAAAAAAAAAAAGAATCAAGCTATTATATAAGGAAAGAAGGAAAATTACATATTTTTAATCAAAACTGAATCTGTGACGTGGTTACTAAAGAATTGAAGATTGAAGGCTAATATTTCCATTTCTATCCTATAAGTGGGTCAGTGTAGTAGAATGACTGACCTCAAAGCCACAAAGATCTGGCTTTGAGTCCTGCTTTAGACACATACAAAGGATGTCTGACCCTGGTCCAGTCACTCAACTTCTCAATGTTCTAGGCAACTTCCTTAGAAAGAAGTTGCATAAGTTAAGCGTTTTCCAGAACAACAATACCCTGAATCCAGTCCTTATTCTTTTCTCTAAACACCTGTCCTTTTACTCTTAGAGATTAGAAAAATAGTTACTGGCCCCTTTCACATAATAAGTCTAATCTCTTTGACTCCCAGACAAAAATGAAAAGAAAGGCTTTAAAATGAAATATCCATTTGGTAAAGAAATGTGGTTGGTGGGGGCAGCTAGGTGGTGCAGTGGTTAGAGAACCAGCCCTGAAGTCAGGAGGACCTGAGTTCAAATCTGGTCTCAGACACTTAACATTCCCTAGATGTGTGACCCTGGGCAAGTCACTTAACCCCAATTGCCTCAGCAAAAAGCAAAAAAAAAAAAAAAAAAAAAGAAATGTGGTTGAATAAGAGGTTGAAAGATATAGTTCCACAGATGGAATGCCTTATATATGAATTAGTAAAGAAATTAATTCATGCAAAAAATAATGACTAGATAAATATCTTTCTTTCCTTTCAGCAAACCCATTTTGCTGCATTACATGTGACAACCTTAATGTAATACATTTTGTGACACGTTTACTTGTGAAACATTTTCTATAAGCAAAGGATTAGGTTGATATGTAAATGATCTTATTTACTATACAGAAATCAAGGAGTCATAGAAAAAATGAAACAATTGTTGATGGCCAAGTTTTAACTGCAAAGACAAAAGTAGATCATTCACATAACCTTCCTCTTTCCTCTTCTCTGCTTGCACTATCTCAATTCAGTTTTAAGTCCATTTTCTAGAGCAATTGCTTCTTCTGGACTTATTAAACTGGCATTTTGAACATTTGGAAATCTTTGTGAATGTCATATGGAGTAGAATCCCCAATGTTTAAAATCTCCATTTTGCCAATACTCATAATTAAGGCTGATCGGTGGGATAATGATCCTTTTTTCACAGCTTGATATTTTACCTTCTGAAAAATACCAAATTGCATTTCTATTAATCACTAATTAAATCTCCTGTGCCCCTATGGTGTTGGTAAGGTAGGTATGTCATTAGAGATGAGGGGCTTTAAGAAGCCAAGGTATTTTTCACTGATGTTTATGTCAACAGTACACTTGAGAATGAAAATTTTCATGTTATTAGTGCCCACTTTTAACCGTTCGTTATATTGTACTCCATTCTGTACTTGGCAAAAACTCAGTGGAGGGAGGGGACATTACTGAAGTCCTCATGTTTTTGTAGAAAAAAAAAATCTTGCAGTTTCTCAAACCTGCCCATGGCGGGGGCATGCTGATATGCACTAGGTGTGATATGTTGATTTAGAAATACTGTGTATGCATTATTTAGGAAGGAAATTTGTTTTTGCTTTGTTTTACAGATATACAGATCAGCTCTCAAAATGTCTTCTGTGTCTTCCGTGCATCTTCTAAGACAATTGCATTAGCCTCCTGCTAGTTGACTAATAGAATTAATAATTGTAAAAAGCACTCTAAAGCCACATGCCTTATGAAGTCAATGCTGGGTATGATTTTACAAGTATGTGATCCATTTTTTCAAGTGAAAATGTTAACTGAAAAAGTTCTTGGCACACAATAAAACATCATGCAATCTGTTATTTGTCTTACAGATAATAATTTTAGAGTGGCTCTATTCTTACTGTATCTAACTTATGACTTGATAGTGGATGGTTTCCTCAATGTGAAGTACTGCAAATGTGCTTTTATTTACGTAATATGTCTTTTTGAAAAATGATAGTGATTGAATTCCAGTAAAGTACACATACATATACATACACAATATTATTTCTAAGGATCCTTTAGAGTAGCAATCAACTAAACAAACCACAGAATGAAGAGGGGTGAAAAGAAGCCAAAAATGAAAGCAAAAAGAAAGGAAAAGGAAATCGTAATAAACTTTGAAATTGTTATTATTTAGCACATCATTCTTCTCTCCCCACCAAGAACAGCACATTCATGTTATATTAGGTGCTCTATTCAGCATAAATATTTAGTAATTCCTTTGTACTCTAAAAATCTATGCAACAGTGGGGTGAAGCTTTGTTTATTGGAAAATAATTTAGATATTACTATTTCATCAAGTATTGATGATGATTGAAATATTGAAGATATTAGGTGATTCTTAAATGAACTCTGAATTGAACTGGAGAAGACTATTTAAAAAAATTGGTCAAAATATTAACTTTATTCTCAATGTTACTGTCTTAGGATAGTATTTGATCTTAGCATCTTGTTGCTTCTAGTCTTGCCTTTGACACAAACTTCAGAGCTTTTGCTGTTTGGCCTAAGCCTTGAACCCATTGAGGTCAGGGACTCTTAATTTTCTATTTGTATCTCCAGCAAAATGATAATTTGTGCATTGGAAATGCGTGAGAGATGCTCTTTTGTCCATTCATTATTCTGTTGTTCCTGAAAATAGAATGAAAAAAAAATAAATTGGGTAATTTAGAGAATAAGGATTAACTGAATGGTAATTTAAGTGAATATAGGTACTATCATTCTTTTAATGTCTCTCCTTCCTATTATTTTGTTAGATTGAAATGTCTTTTTTGGTGTGCTGGTGTTGGGATTTTGATTAAGCTAAGGTAAAAAGAAAATATATGATGGTATGGGCTATTGATATCTGGCCAACAGAAATATAGTACTTGAAAGTACTTAAAGTCATCCTATAAGATGTTAAATTTTGTGTAAGGTAAATTAACAGTTTTCTGAGAAGACGTGGTGACAAATATCAGCTAAGCAACATTTTAGAGAAAATTCCAAATTCAGTACTCACTCTGGGGAGGAAAAAATTAAACAAAGCTTAAACACAGAGTAAATTTGATGAGTGAACATTTTTAGTGTCCTTGTATCTAAATGAGAAAAACCATTTGACAGTCAAACAAAACCAATAAAAATTTACTGAACCAAGTTTGTCAGTTTGTGGCTAGTTACTTAGCTGGTTAGAAGATATTGATAATAAAGTCTTTCATACAGATCATTTGAGTGTGCTCTGCTCTTTGCCCACAAACTTCTTTTATAACTAAGAGGTTCAAATGAGAAAATGTGATTGATCAACAATCTTTTGCTATAAACAGAATAAAAATAAGTTTTTACAAAGCATATAACTAATGGTTAGTAATTAGGTTCATCATTGTATTTATAAAAAATGATTATAAAATTTGGTAATGATTATGTAAATAAAATGACTTCATTTTCTAAAAAAAATCTTAATATTAGAAGACTTAAGTAGTAAGTTTTAAAATGTGATTCAAATAACAAGAGATTTCATTAATATTTCAGGACTATTATTTTATATTAAGCAAAATACACCAATATTATTAAAATCTATTTAATAGTAGTTGGAGCTTTTGAAGGACAGGGTCTCCAATTTCATAGCTCTAAGGAACTTCTATTCAGGGAACTGCTTTTACTAATTGTATAAGCTGCACCTGCTCTTCAACATATAGTCACAAAGAGTTGTCAAGGGCAGTTAGAATATCAATAATTTATCCGATGTTAAACCTCTCTCATTTTATCTTAGTTAGAAGTATTTCCAGATGAATTTGAATCTTGATCTTCTTGCCTTTAAGGCTAACTCTCTACCAATTATGCAAACTGCCTCTTTGTTGTTAGAAACAACAAATGAAAACAAACCCAAATGTGTTTAAAACTAATTGAATCATTTTCTGGTATATTTACTTTGATGTTTTTGTGACACTCAGTTATCTGTTCTTATAGCAGATCTGGTGATTTTAAAAAAAAAAGTATGTTATACTTAACAGTGGCAGTTGAACTATCAGCAACAGTTGAGTTAGTGCTGTATATAGCACTTTTTCCAACTATTGATTTGGAGGGGAAAAAGTAACTGAATTCAATGGTCTTAAGCACAGATGATTAGATATAGAGACCTTACATATCATGTGTTTTAACCCCCTCATTTTACAGATAAGGAAACTGAAGCCCAGTGAGATGAAGTGATTTACCCAATATCACACAGTCCTGATGTCAGGACTGCAATCGAGGAATCCCATGGTTCCCAGATTCAGCACTCTTTTTATTACACATTGCATTGTCTTTCAATTGCTGCTTCTAACTTTATTGACATTATAAATGATGGTGTCCATCTTCATAAAGCCCAAGGAGACGTGTCTGATTGATTGGCATTGTGCTTAATTGGGATGGGTTGACCATGATCAGACTAACACGGTTCAGAAAAGACATGGTTAAGTTAGTGTATATATCATTGTAGCTATCTTCTAGTATAGGTTTAGGAGGCATATGTGTTTTGACTTGTTTGAGCTAAAGTAAGTTTTCTACAGAATTAGTTAAGAGAACAAATTAGTTTCACAAACTTACATAGTTTTTTTTTTTTTGGTATTATGCTGAATAGAGTCCTAGTAAAACAAAACTCATTACTATAACCTCATTTCCTTTTTGCCTTTTGATCAAATCTAACATACTACTATTAAAACAAAAGTAGGGAGTAAGGTAAATCTTATGTCATCTTCATAATTATTTTTGAAGCCAGTTATTCTACACATTGACATCTATTTTCTTGATAACATACTCTTTCTGCCTTCTTGGCTACAGGAATATATCTTTTGAAATTATATTTATATTCTAGTTGTAAAACTTAATAATGTTAGGCTTTAAGAAATATTATTAGCACATTAAAATATCATTTAAGGAAATAACTTGGTCAAAAATAATTTGCAAGAGATGATATTTAAATGGCCAACCAAAACATTTTGAAATGACCACTCGGTCATACGAATATTGATGAACATTATTTGCTTATTTCAAGCTTATTTTTGTGACTTTGAAAACATTTTTCCCCCTAGATGAAATAGTATGTTTAATATTTTTAACACAATGCATGATATTGACTAGGATAAGTAAAGTATTAAATTGTTGCTCAAATAATGGGAGACTTTCAAACAATATCTCATGTGATTTTTGCCTTGTATATTTATAGATATGGTCCGGAAAAAGAACCCCCCTCTGAGAAACATTGCTAGTGAAGGCGAGGCACAGACCCTCGAACCTATAGGTACGGAGAGCAAGGTATCTGGAAGGAATAAAGACTTTTCTGCAGATCAGATGCCAGAAAATACTGACCAGAGTGACAGTGCAGAAGTGAACAATAAGGAGGGCCATTGCCTGCATGTCCAAGATTCATCTTCCAGCATTAAGAAGGACTTAAAAAGCTCAGTCCTGAATGAGAAGGCTGGCTTCAATTATGAAAGCCACAGTAAGGGAGGAAACATTTCATCCTTCTCTCATGATGAGGTGACAGACAGAAATATGTTGGCTTTCTCATCTCCAGCTGCTGGGGGAGTCTGTGAGCCCTTCAAGTCTCCTCTAAGATCAGATACAGATGACACCCAAGATATAGCCTGCACCCCATCAGTGGATCCCCTGGAGACAAATGAAGAACAAAAGATGTCACCTACGGCTACAGAGGAGACAGGGCAAGCTCAGAGTGGTCAAACTGATTGTCCAGGCTCCAGCCCAACTTCAGCGGCCTCAAAAAACCCACAAGTGCCTTCAGATGGGGGTGTAAGACTGAACAAATCCAAATCTGACTCACTGGTCAATGATAATTCAGATACGGCACCTCTGTCTCCAGAGCTTCAGGACTTCAAATGTAACATCTGTGGATATGGCTATTATGGCAATGACCCCACAGATCTCATTAAGCACTTCCGAAAGTATCACCTTGGATTGCACAACCGCACCAGGCAGGATGCTGAGCTTGACACCAAAATCTTGGCTCTCCACAACATGGTGCAGTTCAGCCACTCCAAAGACTTCCAGAAAGTCAACCGCACTGTGCTTTCCGGTGTGCTCCAGGACATCAATTCCTCCAGGCCTCTTTTACTAAATGGGACCTACGATGTACAGGTTTGTCCTTTTTGCTAATTCCATAGGAGACAAATCCATAATGGAAGGTGCATCTTTTCCACAAGCCCATGCTGTAAAAAAAATCCCCAAAACTGGAACTTAAAAATTATGTCAGCCAGCCTGTAAAAAGCAGGAAAAAAGCACTCCAGATCTATTTAGCTCAAATGTTTGTTCAGGGTTAGTATTAGCCTCTCAGCATGAGAACTACTTCCAAACTTTCTCTCTTCCATTATGTTAGGATAAAGGCTTCCACAGAATTAACCAAGCTTCATATTTTTGGCTTTATATCAGAGTAACGTGATATTTACATAGGCTTCAAAAAATGTAACTAATCTTTCTAGGACTGCATGATCATAATTCATGCCTTGTTATAGATTATAAGTCTTTAGCTGTAGGCTTTACGTCAGTGGGGTTATTGCTTGTGTCCTGAATTTGGATTTGGATCCATTATCCAAGCTACTACTGGTAGTGATTTTGGGTCACATTAAAAGATTCAGAAAACATTTTTAACAGTAGTTTTTTTTTTAAAACAATAGTTTGGAAATAAAACTACATTATATATATATAGAAATATAGAATATTAATATATGTATATAATAAAACTAAGTAGAAAGGAATTGATATTTGATATAACTAAGGTTATAGCTTAATATCTTAATATTAAGATTTCTTAATATCTGTAATCACCTGGCACAAGTTACTTCACCTTTATGTGCTTCAGTTTCTCCACCTGTACAATGAAGGTGTTGATCTAGAATATTTCTGAGGCCATCTACCTAGTCTTAAGTCTTATGTGTCTAAGTTTCAGGGGGATTGAAATGCCCTAATTTTATATTAACAACTTAATTTCCATATATCATGAGTAAATAGTGAATTATAAAACCAATATTCAATTTTGCAATAATTTATTGTCTATTATATAACAGTACAGAGAAAACTTTTCTGTAATACCTTTTTTGATGAACAATTTTGTATTTAGATTATGATATAGTTGACATGAAGCACAGAAATAACAATAATAATAATAGTTAAAATTTATAAATTTTTTCTCATTTGATCCACCTACAAACCCTCAGAGGTAGGTGCTATCCTTACACCCATTTTATAGATGGGGACATAGAGAGAGGTAGAGGCTAAGTGACTTGTTTATAGTCATATAGCTTTACGAGTCTTGAGACCAGATTTAAATTAAGGTCTTCCTGACTCTAGCGTGCTGTATTCAGTATGCCACCTAGCTTTTTTTTTTTTTTTCCCATCATCTGTAGTAGAACAACAAAAAAGTTCAGTCATCCTGAAGGAAGAACTAATTATCTGCTATTGTTATTATTTTTAGCAAAGTAGATACCTTAATCAGTTTTATAAAACTAATTAGAATGCAAATTACTTTCTCTTGTCATTTTTGTAATTTTATTTTTGTGCCATGTGATCAGTGATATTTTAAAATTTTCATGATTTAATATTATTTCTTTTTGGGAATAATTAGGAAAAAAAATTTCAAACTGAAAGAACTTCTCCAGTCTTCTTTCCCCCTATACATTCTCTTTAGAAGAGCAGTCATTTGGATAAGCTGACAGCAAAGGTCACATATGAAGTAAGTTAAAATGTCAGCTCAATTGGTAGAGTATGTTCACCATGGTCTTTTACATTGACCCTGGTACCAATTAACAAAGAAAACTCAAAGCAGTATAAAAAATAGTAGGTATTAAATGCATCTTATTGTATTTGCAGGAAATATCAGCAAAGAAATCTAAGAATCTTTTAGGTTATTAGAATGGAAGCCTTATTACTTTGAAGATTACAGAATCTTAAAAATAAAACAAAACAAAAACAAGATAGTTTCATTTTTTGTGAATCCCTCTTTTTTACCCCATTATAAATTCTTCCAAACAGAATTACTTCTGTGGAACAGCAAATTAAGCCATCTTAGGCATTATGGATAAAATATCTGGGCTTTGAACTGCTGTCTTTTTAAAAATCAATTCACTGTCTTATGTCAGATGCACTCTTCTGTCAGGCTGTAATCGGAAAGCAAATACGTGATTTAGATAAAAGGGTTAGGAGTGAATCATGTCAGAATGTGAAATGATGTTTTATAATTAGGAAGTAATATGATGTTAATACCTGGATTTCCTGCTAGGGTTTCAGTTCACTTACTCTAGGGACAATGTCTGACAGAAACTGATCTCCGCTGTCAAGAAGGCTCTAAAACTAAGATTGCTGAGGCCTCTCCTTGCAGGAATTCAGATTTTTAAACACACTTCCATTTCCCCCAAACAGCTATTTTGTTAGGTCCTTGGTTATTTATAGTAAAGTTTATGTTTGGTTAGAATGAGCTGGACACTTTTCCTAGGCAGTGATTTTAGAAATAAAACAGATGTGCAAGCTATCTTAGTTTGAACTAATAGAACAAGAAATAAAACAGCTGATCCTAGACTATCCTGTCTACTAAAGCACATACTGCAATGAAGACAAAAAGTGGTAGGAAGCAGCCTGGAGATAATCATGTTAAGATAAGTCTTTTCTCAAGAAAAGAGTATTTCCAAAAATAGGATCTATGCAACGTAGGTGATTGTTTTAAAGAAACAATTAGGTTTGGGAACTTGATTTTTCAAATGCTAATTTCCTCCAATTAAGAAGGAAAAGTTAAATATGTTTCTTTGTGTGGAATACTGTGCTCAAATCCCTTTGCATTTCTTCCAGATGTTGCTGAGGGGAAGGAAAAAAAAAAAAGCCTTTTGTAGACATGAGACTGATTAATATTTTTATGCTTCTTAATAAATACTGATCAGTTTTGCTATAGTCCTAAATAGAATATAGGGAAATCTCAGATAATTTTTGACAACCACACTGAAATATATTGCTAAAATGTCATTTAAAGGCAGTTCCCTGTCCCCCTAGTCACTTAAGCTCCTGGAAGACTGGCTACAAAGTTAGAGTTGCTACTTCCAGTATCTTAGCCAAAAATCCATGATGTCTTTGAGTTATTCATGTGCACACACAGGCAAAAGTTCATGAATTACAGTAATGCACTTAATCATTTTCTTTTTAGATCAAAATGAATTAAAATAATAGACTAATAAAATAGGGAATTTGTTAATCCTATTGCACTTTAGCTGCTTTTATTTGTTTGTTTGTTTGTTTAAGATAGCAAGACTATTGGTGGTTTTTGACAGATTTATGATAATTTAAGCAGGGGAAAAAGGAATAGCAGCCAGAGGGAGGTGATTTAAACTACTCTGTGGTTCTGACCCCTATTATGTTTAGACAAGGACAGTTTAAAGAAATTTTCCCTGGCTGTTAAAGAGTATTATTTCTTACACTTTGTTTATGCAGAATGAGGAAGTATAATTGAAATAAAGAAATATTTGAAATGGGCTTGGCTGCTAAGAATAAAACTGCCAAAATTCCATTTTCTTAAATGTCTTTGGCAATTAATTGACATAGTGTTTAAAGAGTCAGACTTTGAATCAGGAAAAGTTGAGTTCCAATCCTACATTGGGACTTTTTAGCTGTGCTTTCCTGGGCAAGTCATTTAACTTTGCTCAGCCTTAGTTTCCTTACTGTAAAATGGAGATAATAATAATGCCTATGCTTCAGGATTGTTATGAAAGCTAAAAGAAATAATTTATGTAAAGCACTTTCAAACTTCAAAGTGCCATGTAAATATTAGGTATATGGAGAATAATGCAAATCCAGACAGACGCACCTGACTGTGCATTATGCCTTTTTTATGTTAGATGTATTTTAAATGGGTTCATCAAGATACACACATATGCGTACACATATATTTATGTATGCATACATAGCATATGCATGTATATGTATGAACAGACATTACTATTATATATGTCTATGTGTGCAAATATAGGAGTTAAAACTATAAATATCCATGTGTGTGTGTATGTGTATAATGCCAAACAGTAAGTCTGCTTTGTACATGGTACATAGGGGATTGATAGAATAAAGGTTACCAGTCTGAGACACACATAAAACCAGAACATCTCCTTTCTTACTTTTGGTGAATTCACAAGACTCCTACACACCTGAACATAGTGTATCAGGATGAATCAGAAGATTTGACCTAGATTTTTTTTACCTTTTTTTATTAAGAAATCATGAGAGAGATTATGGCTAAGAATCCATTAGCTTCAATGGTATCTCAGTATCTTAACATTTAGAATTACTTTAACTTCTTCTCATATTCATTAGAAACATTCACCATTCATCTCAACAATATAAATAGATCAAGTATTTATTAAATATTTGCTTTGTGCCAGACACTTGGCTGCATGTAGGAATAAGAACAAGCATGGCAGTCACTACTTCTAGAAGGACACTCTACTGGAGGAAGATATATTTATGAAAGCTGGAAAAAGGAATAAGATTCTTAAAGAGTGGAGATGGGCCAGAGATCTGATTGCATGCAAGATAAGAAAAAAAAAATCTCAACCCCCCAGAGCCCAGGTTCTATACCAAAATAGTAACATGATTAGGCAATAATTAGCCCTTTATATAAGCTCAACTAAGTTCTATTCAGTATCTGGGATTCACTTACTGTCTAGGAATAATAGCAAGAGACTGATTTCTTCAAAAAGTTATTACCACTCCATCATTTTGGGGCTGTTTTATTGGGCATATTTTTGAACACATTGCTAGATGAAAGTACCTATTACTAAATGATGACTTTACTTTCTCATTAGGACTTTATGTGCTGTGTGTTGGGATTGTTTGAATCATTTTTATGGGGGGACTCTTGGCCTTAGGATCAGGTTATAAAACAAGGAATCCTGTCAAGTTCTTCTTCCCACGGGAAAGTAGTTTAGACCTTTTAATGTTTATAAATTCTGATGTGTTTCTGTTGTGTGGCATACATGTTTCCCTTTTATATTAGAAATTTTTCTAAATCTTGGAACTTTCAGGATTCTGAAGAAAGACAGGTTCTACTCAACCATTTAAATTCATTCTGACCTGTAATGACATGCTAATGGTGGGTGAACAGTTTTTCAATTTGCTTATCAGTGGCAGACCTTTATATGACCCTGAAAACTGAGTTCTCCTTTCCTGTTGTGTAAATACTATTTTCAAAGCAGAAGAAAAGAAAAAGATTTTAGAGACAAAAATTTTATGTTTGAATTAAAAAAATGTGGGGACAGATTTCTAATAGATTGAGCTTATTAGCCTATTAGACTCTTAAGAGGCACATTTATACAAGGAAAGTAAAACCTTATAGCTCGTTTCTTTTAGTGTAGCCTCAATTACATTTAAATTTTATTTTTTTAAAAATGATTTCTTTTTTAACATTGCATATTCCTTTAATATAGAATTAAGACATACTATATAAAAATAATCTTTATCCTCTCTATCTTGAACAATATTTTACTTTAGAGAAACTGAAGAATTGGATTTAAATAACTTTTGACCATCTATACAGCACAGCATATTTGGTACATGGGCCAAAGCTTATTTTAAAGGCTTTGATATTTGTTTTCAATACTGCTGCCATTTCAATCACAATCAATTACTGTGCAGAGCTCTGTGCTTGCTGGTGGTGGGGAAGTGAAAGAAGTGATATAAAAGGTTAAATAAAATTTAGCACCTTTCTCCACAGTGCTTCCACTTTAGGAGAAAAAGTGATAAATTGTATAAATTAAAATATGATTCAATTTACAAATTAAAATATGAATGTATAAGGAAGTGAAGGTATAATATTTGTCAAATTGATTTGATCTATGTAGATGTCTAAACTAGGAAATTGAGCTCATTTTGGGCCTATTTTCTAGGTTGGTCATCATCACTGTTCTAATTAATTTTAATCAAAGACCCAATTGTTGTGGGTATTTGTGCTTTGTAGTCTTAGAAAGAATATATTCAAACTCATGTACATTAGTATATTAAATTAAAATAAAAATCCTAACAAGTGAACACAAACACTGAGTTGGAAATAAATAATGACCAAAACGCTTAGGGCTTAAAAGAAATCATTGGAAACCTATAGATCCGATTATAAATTAAGGGCACATTTAACTTGTAGGAAATACTGTTGTAAAAATTTGATAATACCTCCATAATTGATTATTCACTTGCTTAGTTGAACACATCTGGTGTGCTTATTTGACTTTGCATTTGACAAGAACAGAGAGGGCATAACTGGCATATTGGATGGCAGAGTAAGGCTCCAAAATATTTTAATATATTAGAATGATGAACTAAATCTAATATTTTGAAATTTGATAGATATAAGTTAAAGGCTCTCATATTTGGGTTCAAAAAATCAGTTATATAAATACAGTATCAAAGTTGAATGGCTAGATGAGAAATCATCCAAAAATATTTTTCAGAGAATTATAATCTCAATATGATTCAATAACATGACATAAGAGCAACAATGACAATAAAGAGTGTGTGGGGTAGTGGTGGTGGTGGAGGTGGTGTATATTTTTAAGGGTCTTGAATGTCAAACAGGGTTTTATATCTGATCCTGGAGATAATGGACTCTGATACCTCTAAAGTATTTAGTTTCATTTATTTGTTTATTTTATTCTTTGCAACACCAAGAAGTACTACAGATAGGTTATCATTATTGCCATTATATAAATGAAAAAAAAATGCAGTCCTTTTGAGGCCTTGTTAAAGGACTAAGTGATATTTAATCTGGAGAAGAAAAGACTTAGGTGTTTGACTTAGTAGTGTTCTGTTAGGTAAAAGAGGGATTTAATTAACTCTTTGATTTGGTTTCAGAGGGTGAAACTAAGAGCCACAAGGGGAAGTTGCATTTAGATTCAAAGTCAGGAAAAATTCCTAAAAGTTATAGAAGAGTAGAACAGTCTGCCTTCACTGAAGGTCTCCAATTGAAGCTTGATCACCATTTATTAGAAATGTCATAGAGGGACTTCATTTTTTTCAGGCAAATTTTGATCTAGGTTGATCTCTGAACTCACTTCTAAGTCTGAGATTCTGCGATTTTATAAATCTATGATATTCACAATGAGTTACATGAATAGAATTTAAGCTTAATCAATTAATTTATTCCAGGAAATTTCTGAGGACCATTCTGTTAAATACATTTCTATTCCAGAGCAGAAAGATATTGGTAAGTGCCAGCATAGGAAAGTGGGAATGGTATCTCACTCTTCTTGAGATAACACTCTTAGCATATTATGCAATATGTATATAATATATACACAAAATATGTGTACATATAATGTATATATGCACAAGCACACATATACCTACCTAATAGGTGTATATGTATATGTGTTTATGTGTATGCATATACAGAGAGATGTTTAGTATAGATCCATAAAATAAAACATTTCTATATTAAGATGGATATGCAAACATTCTTATAGCAAAGTAAATATTTTGCCATTCTTATAGGATTACAAAACTAGACTAAGAGCTCGAAAGGATTTCTCACTAGATATAGCTTCTACTTATAGATTGAATTTGGATTGTCTATAGCTCCTTTCCTTCTATCTTTCTTTCTATGCACTGTAGATAATCAAGAATTGATCTTTCTTTTTTCTACTTCTTGCTCTTGTCTTTCTTCCCTTGCTTTTTTTCTCATCCATCTATATCTCTTTTCATCATTTCTTCCTCCTTCTTCTTCTATTGTTCTTCTACCCCCTTGTCGTTTTCTTTCTTGTGATAGAGTGTTCTTATAAATCTATGTGTATAGAGGCATGACTCAGTACTTTCAGTCTATACAAATATTTTTGTGATTATAAACTATTGATATTCAGGCATCAGTAGAGGAGGTATAATGAGTCAGTAGATGGAGGGGATGACATTGAAATACTATACCAAGATTTTATGCATACTTTTAATTTAATTCAATAGACATTTATATGCTAGGGATTAAAGCAGAGTAGCATTGTGGATGGGATGGTAGACTGGGAATCAAGAAAGAGTGAACTCATATCATCCATCAGACACTGATACCAAATGTGTGACCAAGTGTGTGATTTCATACTTCTGAGCTTTGTTTTTCTCAAATATAAAATGGGGATAATAAGATACTTGAAGTAAAAATATCATAGCATTGCTATAAGATTCAAATGAGACAATGTGTATAAAGTGTGTTTTAAATTTTAAAGCACCATGTAAATATCAGTTACTTTAATTATTGGACCAAATTTAATTCCTCCAGGTCTAATGATTTTCTGTTTTCTTATTCTTTCATCATATTTGAGGTTGTGTAAGGATGCCTTGCTAGACTAACTGTTATGCTAAACGAATTCTGAAATACAAATGGAATTTTGCTGATAGTAATTTTGTTCTCCCATTACTGGGATTTATTTTTTTTTACTACTAATTTTGTTGTTCTCAGGAATGAACTTGTTTTCTTTCTCCCTTTGTTTGCCAGGATGTGAGGATTCACATTCAGATTCAGTAAACTAGGGATACTATTTAAATTAGTGAATAGCTCAACTATGCCTCAGATTTAATTCTTATCCCATCAATTGAGGATAAGTTTTCAAAGATTTGTGATTTAATAAATTGTCTGATTTTTTTCCTATTTATTTAGTTACTAGTCACATCTTGACTTGATTATGTTGGTTTAACTGTGTAGAATAAAGATTGAGGAGATGTACCTTTTCTCCATTTGAGTTTTTATACCTATGTAATTCGAGTTTTATCCACTGCCAATTAACTAGTATGAATGGGTGTGGTGAAAGGAAAAACAAGATCAGAAAGCCTTTGGATTGTTTATTTTTAGTGTTCTATAGGCCACCAACTACACTTGGACCTGGCCAGCTCTGTTAGCTCCTGGCAATTATGAAAGTATAAGGTACAATGAGGTACCTTATATAAAATACTGTGAACTCTGAAATAGCCTGTTTGTTTAGTTAAAAAAATATTTATTAAACTATCATCCAAATATGGTATTTATGTTTAATACAAATATCCAGCACTATTAAAAGAAAGGACATTTTCCCCACCTCCCACTGTGCATAAGTACATTTGGGAAACATGCTACATGAATGTTAAGATTTTGTGCTTTGTTTAAGTAATATCCTCTAAAAAGTCATTAATGCTTAGTGATTAAATCTTACATTTTCTCTTACAATTATTTCTAGAATGTACAATCATCTCAATTATCTCCCTTAATATGGAGAGGGAATGCCATAAATAATCCACAAATAATTTCTATATTGCTTTAGAAGGATATACATACATACATAGATACATATATGCCTACATACATACAAATATTCCCACAGCAGTTTTATCTCCATAATTGTGATTTGCTTAGATGTGTTTTTAGATTTTTTTTCCTTAAGCACACACCACAACTCACCATTGGAAGTGGATTAGGACCATGCTGAGTGGCAGGACTAGTTTGGGATTGAAAAATTAACACAGATAATCCAAGAAGTGGTTTATACACATATATTTACTCAAGAGTTGATTGATTCCTCCTCCCCCTCCTTTTAGAGTTGCCTGTTAGCACTTTTCTTACAAACTTCAATATTTTATTTTGTTTCAAAATCTATAGCCTCCATTTCTGAGCCCTAATGATTGCTGAGCAATTTATTAACTACAAAAATGGTTTAAAATCATTTAAAAACATTTATTCTTAGTCCATAAAACACAGAGTCTCAGATTTATTCTCTACATTCTCCATTATTTGAAATGTTTTTCCTTTGTTAGGCTAATTTCCTTATTCAGAAGATTAATAATATTTTCTGCAGTGCTTTTGTATTTTTATGAGATTGCTGCAATGCCATAACAATACTATAAATTTAGTAGTCTGTGCCAATTTTTCCAAGATATATTTTTGAATACAGAAAAACCTTAAAATAAGATGGGTGGGTTTTTAAATCAATGTTCAAACTCCAAAATTTCCATCCATTGACTAAGAGTCATCTTAAATTGGTCCCTTATAATCTTCTCCACTGCAATCAGTCATAGTTCTTGAGGACACACCACATCTGAAGAAAAGATTGTAAATCAGTGTTTTCAGTTCAAACAACTTCTTTCGTTATGGTTGGGGATAAGTACTGTGTTTTACAGTGTCATTTTCAGTGGTCTGAGTTTTTTTAAAAATCTTTTCTCTTTGAAGTGTTTTATGCATTAGTTTTATGATACTGATTACTGTTTCACATTAATGCCAACTTTGTTGATTAAGAAAAATAAGAAGAATAAAAGGCTAAAACATTTTTTTAAAATCCCCTTATTTTGAGCCCTCTTTAATGAGACATACAGAAAAAAAGCATCTAAAATACTTCTTTAAGCTAAGGCCATAAGCATGGTATATAATAAAAAGCTTTTAAACCAGGATAAAAATAGAATATGAAATTCTGACCTGTATTTAAAAACAGTTCTACACTATCATAGTTTTCAGAAATTGAAAAAAAATTCAGTACAATAGCAATTTCATGTTTGTAGTGGTGCTTTTTTTCTTGTAATAGGTGTGCAACTTAAGACTTTGATCTATATGAGTATGTTCCCTTTAACAGTGGATCACAACTGTTCCATGTCTTTTCATCATGTGCAAAATTTTTCCATGACTTCACACATATCTTTCATAAGGGATACACCCAGTAAGCCAGCAAAAAATTCAGCTGAATTTTTGAAATTACCTTTGAGTGCCTATATATTTTAATTCTTCAGAGACAGTAAGTACTATTTAATGATTTCTCATTTCTGGAAGACTATGATTAATTTAAAGACTTTTTAAAAAATAATAAACTTGATGTAGTTAAAAGTAATCTGTCTTCATCTTCCTATTGACTTCTAGGCCTGGTTAATTAGCTATCTTCAGTGTCAGTCTAAGATTCAGGTATTGATGAACAAACTGTACATTGTTCATCCAGTTGTTTATCAAAGTGGAGGAAAAAGACATTCTTCATTTCCACTTGGTTTTTCCTGCATATATAATTAGATTAAACTAATTTGACTAGTTATAGATCACATGTAGTAAAGTCTACATTGTTCTAGGGCTTGATGTAATTGATACAATGTTTTCAACAACAGTAGTATCTGAAAGACTTCATCATCAAAGAATTTTTTTTGGATTCTCTTTTGGACATTCTCTATGATAATGGTAAATGCTTTTATTAAATATCATTCTTCCTATTTTATTCTCTACTTGAGATTAATAACCTGAATGTCATCTCTGTCATTCCATTTAAAAAATATCTTATATGTTTTTTCATATGTGTAAGGAAACACTTTTCTAGAGGAGAACCTAGAAGACAATATTTTACCTACTAAATCAGATATGTTTCTATATTTAAAATACACAAACACAGTGGGTTTTGTATTTTTGACATATAAGTCAATTCCATGACTATAAAGAATTAATCAGTGTGACTACAAGATTTACTATCATTTGCAAAAATACTGTCTTTTTTTTTACATATCTTCAAACATGCCTTCTCTGTCTGGATTGATTATTCTTATAAACATTTTGTAGATAGGGGGTAAGATTCATATATGTTAATTTGGAAATAATTTTTTTCAGCTTTTGGTATCATCCTCTCAGATACATTGAAAACTTCTAAGGGACTACCCTTATCACAGTCACAGCTGTGTTGTTTCCAACATAAACCTACTCTTTTTCCAGTTGACCTAATCTCCAACTGCCTGTACCATCTTTGTTTTATTTAGAGCCATTATAGACTAGACTGTTAAGAGTCAAAGTGTGAGATTTCCATTGTCATTTATGAAGAGAAGAATTATAGAAAGCTCACATAATTCTTATGTGTACCTTTTCTCTATTCATTGTTCTCTACTCTGTGTCCCTAATTCATAGAAACATGACTAGCTAATAGATTAAAGTTTGAGCACAAATATAATCTATGTTGTCCTTGAAGAGATATACTCTTTCATTTCATAATTTTAGGACTAGTTCTTTTATGTAGAGACATAGCAAGGTGGTGCAAAAAAGCAGAGAGTAGAGCATAGAGTCTTGAGTCAGGAAGACATAACTTCAAATCTGGCCTCAGACACTTACTAGTTGTGTGACCTTGAACAAATCACTTGACCTCTGTCTGCCTCAATTTCCTCAACTCTAAAATGGGAATGATAATAATATCTGTTTTTCAAAGGTTGCTGTGATAGTAGGCAATTCATAAATGGGTATTTTCTTCATTCCTTATAGCAATGTTCCAAGGGGCTCTAAGTGCTTTACTGACATTGGTTATCAATCCTCAGAAGTACTTCATGTGGGCTAAAATAGAAGGAATATGTGCCATTAGTAATTTAAGGCTCAAAATATAGAGGTACCAAGAATTTATAGCTTGTAAATCATCAGAAAACAGTATAGAGAAGGAACATCAGACTAGAAATAATAGATCGAGATCTGAGTTGTGGTTCTTTTACTGATTAGCTGTATGAATATAGGAAGGTTATTCCCCTTCTTCAGGCCTCAATTTTTTCATCTAAAAGATAAAAAGAATTGAGCTATATGTTATCTAAGCACCCTTTCATGTCTAAAATTCTGACATGGGATATAAAAGATATATATTTTTGAACAGCTGTCAGGAAGTGAACAATTATCTCCAGACTTTTAATATGATAGTCACACTGTTTGTGGTATGAGTTCTTCCAGATATTTATAGTGATAACATAGCTCTTCTTTTATTGTCACTCATTCTCCTCCCTGTATTAGCATCTATAGTTAAAAGGTTCTGTCAAAATTTTAATTTTTACTGAATGACTTTTTCAAAATGTACTCAAATATTTACTGAATAACCTAGTAGATACAAAGTTTAGATAATATGATCCTTATAATCCGAAGATCTAGGAGCTGGATAAGTTTTGAATGCAGATGCCTATAATACAAAATATTATTTTATAAATTCACTAAAGAGGTACAAAACAAAATATTTTATTAGTAATCTAAAGAATTAAGAATTCTCCATTGAGAAGAGATCATTTCAATTTGCAGTTAAAGAATAGATAAGAATTAAATGGGGAGGAAGAGAGGAAAGGAGAAAAAGAGAGACAAAGACAAACGCAGGCACACACAACGATTGAGAAAAACAGAAAGACAGAGATAGAGAGAGACAGAAAGAGTGACAGAAGGAGCATCAGCTATGGAAACAAAAAGAAAGGCAGATAGAGAAAAAAACACATAAAAAGAGAAAAGTATGAGAATAGGAATAGTTTTGAGAGATATTAAAATATGGTCAGAGGACTGTGAATAGTTTACTTGAGTTGGAAAATGGAGTCTAAATAGATAAGTGGAAAGGTATGGCAATGAATAATTTAAGTAGATTTGGATTTGGGGGAAATATCTTGAACTTTTCTTTCTTAATCAGAAGGGATTAAAAATGATGCTTGAACCTGGTGACATGAACAAAGCTGTTCATAAGAAGGATTGTTTTAGTAATGTATTGAGGGGATGAAAAAGATAATAGAAAGTTCTGTTTGGATACTATTGCAATGGTAGAGGTTGTTATGTATATAATACATGGTATAAATTATTATGATAGTCTCTGGGTGATGTGACTGGGATTAGAAAGCCAAGGAATAGATGTGGGATAACTTAATCAGTTAAATTGAGAAATATCAAGAGAGTAATGACTAAATGAAATATTAACATGTTAATTAGAGGGTAGTACAGCCTCGCAACCCTTTTCTGTCCCTATGTAAAATGGATTTGGTTTATTTTATTGATGTTGCTTGAGAAAACATTACAGCATGTTTTCTGTTGTTAAAAACTTGATAAAAAATAAAATAAAATGTTGAAAATATAATTACTTCAAATCTTATCTTTGAATAACATTGAAATAATTCTCTATGTATGAAGACACTTTTCAAAGCATAGCTGGGATGTTGCTTCTACCAAGTTTTCTGATTGTCTCTTTCCCTTCCTCCCAGTTTTTATTGTTCTTATTGTTTTATCATCTATTATATATATACATATTTATATATACAAATTATATATAGTGAATATGTATAGAATGTACACACATATGTGTTTGTATGCATGTGGATATGTATGTATACATATAGGTATACATGTAATATATATTATGTACTTGTTGGTATATGTATATGTGTATATATTCTTATCTATTGCTTCTCTCAAATTATTAGTACCTTGAGAATAGAGACCATTTTTTTATTTGTTTTGATGTCATTTTTGACCAACAAAATGGCCCGCACATAGCAGAACAGCAATAAACACTAGTTGAACTGAATTGAGCTCAGATTTGGTATGGTGATTTATTACCATTTTCAGAAAAAAATGTTAGTATAAGCACTTATCACTTTGCATACATATTTTGGTTTTCTTATTTAACTATTCTGGGAAAGGATTTATATGGGATTTGGGGACATGAAAAATTATCTACGATTTGAAGAAAAGAAAAATAGAATGCAAAGGCATCATCTTCCAAAAATAAAGGCAAGATTACATTATTTTAGAGTGTTCTTTCAATATTTTAGCACAGTATTGTCTGACTACTTTTTCATGGTATACCTTTCTTTCTCAGAAGTAGGAAATACATAAGATTGGCTGCAAACATTTTCTTTTTAGTGATCTAGAAAATGAGAAATTCATATAGAGTACTGATTTTGTGATTTTAATATGTTTCTTGTAAATTTACAAAACATTATATTTTGTAATTATTAAACTGTTGTGATTCTACTTGGATGTTTCTTCATGGAGTGCAGTAAGTCCCTGCTTTTTAGGAAGTGAGTGATGATAGACATCATTCTCAGATCAGTTTATTGGAGATAGTAGAGTTTCAGAAACAATAATGATGTTTGAATGGTTAAACAGGAGAGTGGAGGGGAGTAATATATAAAAAGACATGTAAGATAGGAAGAGACTGGTGATACACTTAATATTTTGGAAGATATGAAACTGAAATATTGAAATGGGTTTTTAAAATGTTATTTTAAAATTTTGTTTGTTTTTGCTCTTTTAATGAAATAATGGGTTACATGTAAATATACACATATTATATATATATATATATGTGTATGTATATATATATAATGTGCATAAGTTCTAATCTATACTTATTGGTTATGTGATCCTTAAAATTATCCTATAAAGTAGGTAAGGCAAGTGTAATTATCCCATTTTATAGATAAGTAACCTGAGACTTAAAGTAGTTGTGTTGTCTTGCACATGGAATAAGTACAAAATACTAGAGATAGTCTTTGATTTAAGGTCTCCACGACTCACCATTCAGCAATCTTTCATTGTTAGCATACTACTTATCTTGAGAATATCAAATGGGAGACATTCATTTTTTTTGTAAATTCTTATTTTATCCACACATTCCAGAACAGAGCACCTATAATTAAAGAAGTCATCTTATTCAAGAATGTGAAACTCTTGTTAAACTGAAACTAATTTTGCTTAAGTCAAGTCATGGCTTCACCTACCAACAATGGAAAGAGATTTGCAGAAGTTAAAGTCACAGAATTATATCTTTGTGCAAATTCCAATTCATTTAAACTTTAATGACCAGGTCAGCAGACTGACAACTTAGATTTTAGGGTAATATGACTTTGTCACCTGGTAAACCAGTGATTGTTGTTTAGGTTTAAGTAGAATTAAGGTTAGCATCCTCCTCCTGCCATGCTTATCCTTTTTAAAACTGGTCGGTCATTGACCAACTGGAAAAATAAAAAGCAAGTAGAAAATATCATAGTCAAGATAGTATCCATAGAAATGTTCTAAGTGTAACATTGTCATGAAGTATAAAATTATTCTTTAATGAAAGAGTATGAGATGGCAACATTCAGTATATGTAGGCTTATAGCACATTTGACATAGAGCCATCTTTATTTTCATATGTTAGATGGTTAAAAGGCATACTATTTGCATTTTTAAATGTTTGCTTTTAATGATTTTTAAATGTCTGAGACTTTCCTTATGGCAGGATTCTCACATGAGCAGTGATCACATGCTTTTTTGTGGCACAGCTGTTGAAGAAGGGAGAAAATAATTATTCCATTTGACTAATATATGACAACGGGATCCTGCAGATATTCAGCAGTTCTCTGACAGTTGGAAGATTAAATCTGTCACTCTCTGGATTATTTCAGTCAGAAATTTAGGATTTAAAAATCACATCTTAACACCAAGTAGAGAATAGAAGAAAGGAGGCTGAGTCCAATTGTTAGTAGTGATGCTGTCCAAATGAAATTGTGTGTGTGTGTGTGTGTATATATATATATATATATATATATATATATATATATATGTATGTATATATATATATATACACATATATATGTGTGTGTAGAGAGAGAGAAGAGTGTGTGTATGAGGTTTTGTAGAGTGTGTCTAGATACTATGCAACTTCCCAATCAAATAATATTATGGTGAAATTTATGACATAGATTTTGACCATATTTTACTTTGCCTCTGAAAAACCTCTTTGTGCCATGGCCAAATGACCTCTCACATCCCAGAGTAGGTGTGGTGTGCTTGTCAAAAGGGTTGGGACATTGGCAGTGAGAATAGAGAGTTTAAAGATATATGTCTTGGAAGCCTCGCCTCCTTCTTATATTCTATATTACATTGAGTTGCCCTCCTTTATCATTCTTCCTGTCTATTCTCCATCCACTTACTCCTCTTTTCAGTTTAGTGTTTTGGAGTTCAAATGTATGATTATTGTTGTACTCTAATTTTATTATAGTACAAATCTATTTAGTCTGAAGTCTCATTTCTGTAAGAGCAGGAAAGAAAATTTCCTTGGAGAGGGTCTATATTAAGTAATTTTTGAGAAATTGTCACTGGTTTTTGACAGAGATCTTTAGTCTTTGAGAGAAACAAAATAAGAGTCACAAAAGATCTGGGATACTCCTTCAAGAATGCAATTTGAGGGAAGTAGTTCAGTTAAACCTAGTCAGTTGAAAATTGTTTCCTAGATTCCTAAAATATACATGCTTACATTCTTGAAATAAGTTCTCAACACATTATTTCTTGTCTGTTTCATCTTTTCCTTGGTCCTAATATGCTTAGTATAGTTTTTCTCAAATATGTGACTGTTGAAAAAATTGAAGGTAATTTATTAGTAGATATAATATCTTACTGCAATTTTTTTTTTAATGTGAAAAGTTATTCTTCCTTTTCTCCTTTTTTTTCCATCAAGGTTTCTATTTAATTAGTGCAACATTTGAAATAACATTACTCTCTTCTCTGGCAGGTCACTTCAGGTGGAACTTTCATTGGCATTGGACGTAAAACTCCTGATTGCCAAGGAAACACCAAGTACTTTCGCTGTAAATTCTGCAATTTCACATACATGGGCAACTCATCGACTGAACTAGAGCAACACTTTCTGCAGACTCACCCAAATAAAATAAAGGCTTCTCTCCCCTCTTCTGAGTCTGGGAAATCTTCTGAGAAAAACTCTAAGTCCAGCCCCACTCTTCGAGATTCTGGAGACTTGGGAAAGTGGCAAGACAAGATTACCGTGAAAGCAGGAGATGACACTCCTGTGGGTTACTCGGTGCCCATCAAACCCATTGATTCCTCTAGACAAAATGGTACAGATGCCACCAGCTACTATTGGTGTAAATTTTGTAGTTTCAGCTGCGAATCATCCAGCTCCCTCAAACTGTTGGAACATTATAGCAAACAGCATGGGGGAGGACAGTCAGGAGGCCTTAATCCAGACTTGAATGATAAGCTTTCCAGGGGCACTGTCATTAACCAGAATGATCTAGCCAAAAATACAGAGGGTGAGCCAGTAACTAAGGCAGAAAAGGGCTCCAATGCAGCTAAGAAGAAAGACTTCTCTAGCAAAGGAGCAGAGGATAATGTAGTGACAAGCTACAATTGTCAGTTTTGTGACTTCAGGTACTCCAAGAGCCATGGCCCTGATGTAATTGTGGTGGGGCCACTCCTTCGTCATTATCAACAACTACACAATATTCACAAATGTACCATTAAGCACTGTCCATTCTGCCCCAGAGGCCTTTGCAGCCCTGAAAAGCACCTTGGAGAAATTACTTATCCATTTGCTTGTAGAAAGAGTAATTGTTCCCACTGTGCGCTCTTACTCTTGCACCTGTCTCCTGGGGCTACTGGAAGCTCCAGAGTTAAACATCAGTGCCATCAATGCTCATTCTCTACGCCCGATGTTGATGTTCTCCTGTTTCATTATGAGAATGTGCATGAATCCCAGGCGTCTGATGTCAAACAAGAAGCAAATCACCTGCAAGGGACAGATGGGCATCTGACTGTCAAAGAAAACAAAGAACACTCATGTACCAAATGTGACTTTATTACCCAGGTGGAAGAAGAGATTTTCCGACACTACAGGTAAGCTATAGGGGAAGGGAACAATGTTTCTGTTCCCTTACACTGACAAATATCCTATAAGAGAGTAAGGGATATGATCACATGAGAGTTTGATTTGATTAATGATTTCATTTTGGCATAATTGGAAAGTAGCCAAAAGTGGAAAGGATCCAGACCTGTGACTTTATTGGTGATTTTTAGGGAGTTTGCCTGGGATACCTGAATGGCTAAGTTACTTGCCCAGGTGATACAGCTAATATGTGTGTCAAAGACTGTTTCATATTCTGACTCATTTGAAGTATTTGATGGGATTTAGTTTTCTTTCACAATCTATTCATCTTGACTAAATATGTTGCTCTATTCCACAATGGTTCGTTAGATCAGCTCTCTTATTATGGGCCATACTATCACATTTTCCATCTTTGATTCCAAATATGAAACAATCAGCTTGAGAACATGTTGCTGCTGTTTGCCTTTCCAAATGAGCACAGGCATTCTACTGACTGCCGAATCATTGCACAACCCCCACTAGGCTTGGCTTCCAAGCATGAATCCTTTTTGAAGGTGAGTATTCCATATTGTAGGTGTACAGTGTGGTATTGTACTTTTATAAAGTGCCTTCCTCCAAGTACAGAAAGCTTTTTCTGCGTTATATTGTGTTCCTAGCTAAAGTAAGGCTAAATTGGGCATTTTTTCAAGTTACTTTCTAGCCTTGTCAACTTTATGACACTGGGGTCCCTAATTAATCCTTTTGCATTATCAAGGAAGAGCTGTTGGATGGGTTTGAAAAAAAAAAAAAAGTATAGAAGTGATACTTAAAAGGGAAGTAGAACCAAGGGAAAGAAAATAAGTCCATTTCACCTGGTGTGAAAATGTAAGTCTTAAAGAGTAGAGGAAGAAAATCTCATATAACAATACAGATACAAAGATGAAGGGCTGTGCTCCATTTATCTAATTTAATAGATTAATTTTTTTAGACCAATGTTGAACAAAAAACACACTGTACTTGGAACATCAAAACGGCTGCTTATCTCAATGCTTCACTGTAGTTTTAAGTTTCCTCTAAGCCTAAGGGTGGCACCTCACTTGTATTAATTACAGCAGATTGTTTGGCCTTTGCCTTTAATTCTAGGGGAGGGCCAACTGTGGTGAGCTTTACCAATTTTCTGAACTCCATTGTCATTCTAGTGGTCTCCATTCAGATTTAAATGGAACATTGCTAACTGGGACCTTTTAGGCCAGCTGTCTACTCCCACTCCATTTTAAGGTTTGTGCAATAATGTCCAGACCAAGTTTTTTGCTAGTTCAATTATTTTAATGATGCTATCAAAATAAAATTAATTTAGAAGCATATTTATACAACACCTTATTTACTCCTCTGTCTACGTTTTATCTATCTGTCTACCTGTCTATCTTGTGAGACTAGAGTACATGGTGATTAGATATCCAAGATCTACCAGAGTTGGAAATTTATTATTTAGAAACTCCATAGATTATAATGTACATTTGTCATTAACTTTAGTTCATGCCTTGAGCATTGTTTTTCTGCATATGAAACAATCATTTAAATATTTTATTTATAAAACAATTGTACAAAACAATGATATTAGTCTAATTAAATTCCTTATGCTCATATGAGACTTTTATAAAAAGTTATCTTAAATTGATATTCTTAATTTGAGGTTGGGTGAAAAATGACCTTTTAGAGATTTTAACTCATAACCCTTTGTACATAGATTTGTTCTTATTTTTATTAGCAAAGTAATACCTAAAAAAAAGCAACTTACCGAATATCATATTTATAGTTTACATATGCAAACCCCCCCACACAGTGTTTTATATATATATATATGTATATATATATATACATATATATATATACACACACATTAATAGTTCAAAATTTTCATTTTCAATTTCTGAATCAAAAGTATGGGGAAAAGATTTAAATGGAATGGAAAGCTTAATAGTTGAACAAACTAATTATCTATGGAAACTCTATACTACACCATTATTCCCTTTCTGAGGTTTAAATATAAAAGTTGGATGAGGAAAACAGCATAGCTGAATATGATCATCTATACTGGGAGTAATCTTAGAAGGTATCCATTAGACTTTTTCATACTTTTATGTTCATGCTGGGAAAGAAACATACTTTATGGTTGCTTGAATTTTTTTAAAAAAAAAAGCAAAAATGGCTACTATTTTACTGGGAAAATGGACTTCTATATGGATGTGATTTGGACCTTTTAGTTTGAGTTAACTCAATTCCTTGCTAAGTTTCTTTTTCCTGCCTGTTGCTTTGATTTCTCCACCTTACTCCTCAAATGACTATGTAAATATCATTCATCTCTTTTCTCATGTGAACAAGCACTTTTACATGCCTACTATGTGTCATACATTTTGTTAAATTGTAGCAATATAAAAAAGGCAAAAATGCTAATTTTTTTCAGATCTTATCCTTCTTGATCACTTTGCGTCTTCTGGCACTCATGGACAGCCTCCTTTTTAGACACTGGCATTTCCTTTAATGTCTGAGGCATTCCATTTCATTCCTTTAAGGATCCTACCAACCTAAATTGCGAGCTCACAATTATATAGTAGATCATTTGTAGAGAGTTGTTTTTTGCTGAAAAAATCAATCAATTTGTGGCCAACATGATCATATATCATATTTACCTTGATCTGAACCCTGGTAGCATATAATCATCTTCAATTCCAAATTCAAAGCCTTTCCAAGTTGCTAGAACCTACCAGAGCTTACACTTCAGGGTCATCATTATACCCAAGGCCAGACCCACATCATTTCACACTTGTCCAATTACTGCACAATACTAATTTATCTTCTTATCTCACATCTCTAACCTCTCCAATCCCTCTTTCATCATTGCCAAAGAAATCTCTCTAAAGAACATATTCACTTCCTTGTTTTGATCCTGCATTTTGTTTTGCATTTAATGCTCATCACTACTGTGTTTCAACCTACCATTCCATAGTTATTACATATTACTTACCTTTAAACATTCTATAATACAACCAATTAGGCTTTCTTATTGTTACTGTCACATGATAATACATTTCCCATCTCCATTCCTTTGTCTTTTTTTTTTTTTTTTTTTTTTGCTGAGGCAGTTGGGGTTAAGTGACTTGCCCAGGGTCACACAGCTAGGAAGTGTCTGAGATCAGATTTGAACTCAGGTCCTCATGACTTCAGGCTGGTGCTCTATCCACTGTGCCACCTAGCTGCCCCTCCATTCCTTTGTCTAGGCTGTCTCCATACTCAGAACAGATTTCTTCCTCAACTTTTCCTCATATAAAGTCATTATCCTTTAGAACTCAGCTTAAAGTCCATCTACATGAGTCCATTCCTGATTTCCTCTAACTTCTAGTTCTTCATCTTGAAATTTCTTTGTATTAACTTTGTATATTGAGAGGGAATATGTTACTTTGGATACAGATCTGATCAGGAACACTTAGGGCTTAATTCCTGCATCTCTCATGTTTGACCCTGAGAAAGTCAATTAATCTCCTAGTGCTCAAGGCATATCTTGATGCAGAAAAAAATAACAGCCTATTTTACAGATTGGCAAACTATGATCCAACAGTCATATTCAGTCTATTGCTTCTATTTTCACACCATCCATTTAAGAATGATTTAAATAGAAGGCAGGCAATAGTTTGCTACTCATTGAATGAATTGGTAGAGGAAATTCCTTATCAAGAATTCCCTACCCTATTGAAATCTCAAGTCTGGTCACATATTCACACATAAACACACATACCACACACACATATGCATAATCCATATAAAAGTAGCTACATGTATATTATGTATCTATATATCAAGATACATATACAATAAACTAATGTATATGTTTTACATATGTGTATATTTAAATTGTTTTTAAAAATTCCAAGTTTTTTGATTAGTTAACCTATATGTGAAATATCTACTGGCCATTTTTCTATTAACTTTTAATTTGACCTACATTAGTGATGCTTTCATAGCTATGCTTGCTTTGTGGCTTAAAATAAGGTTTGGAACTACTTTTTCTTAGAAAAATAAAAATTATAAACCAACCTGGCAAATCTAAATACCCTGTTATTTTTCCAGGTGGCTGTCCTTAAATAATTGATATTTTTGCCAGCAAATTCAGTGGTATTGTAGCTTTCTTTTTGATTAGTAGATCTTCATATCCAGATACAACAGTACATTGTTAGTTAAAACACAAGGGATTGAGAAATTGAAATATGCATGAAAAAGCCTAAAAGAGGCATCTCAGAATTGGATCTTTTGAAAGGAAGAAATCTAACTGAATTATTTTCACAAAGCCATAAATGAATGAAAATTTTCAGTGTAAAGGCTAAGCCATGTAACATTTAAGAAAACTTTTGCTTTGAGATCAAGGGTTTTTTTCTTCTCTACATTTTGAAATTTTACTTTATTACATAGATTACTTGTGTCCTCTGAAACATTTATCTGTAGATTAGATTGTAAAATATCATCAGCTATTGTTCTTGGTATATTCAAAACTAATGATAGTTGCTTCTAAATGAAGAGATGTTTTAGATGTTACTAGACTAATTTCTTGAATGTCTGAATGTCTGATGTAAATGTAGACATAGATGTAGACGTAGACACAAACATACATTAAGAGACAGAGTTAGAGATTAGAAACCTTAGAACAGCATTTTTCAGCTTTTTTATGTTGGTTTCCCAAGGATGTCTCATGGATCTTTTGGAAGAAAGGAAAGCATGAAAGTCTGTGACAGACGTAAAATGTTACAACATATAAATGAAAATGTTTGTATATGAGTATATAATGCATCCATATGGGTTTATATACACATATCAAAGCAACAGTTAAATGAATTTGTAACTTCTTTGGAGAGATTCAATTCAACTGAAACAAATCACAGCCCTTTGGAATAATGTAGATGATTTTTTTAGAATTGCAGTGACTAAAAATATAATTTATCTACAACCTTTTTCTCATCACGTCTCTCTGAACTTAGCTAATCTGATGCTTGGACAGTGGAATTGCAGACTTTCTTACTTGGTAGGACCTTTTACTTGTTTTGGCTATCTCAATAATATAAAATCTCTTCCATGCTGTAATGAGGCCTCAAAAGAGATCTTTGTTTTACATTATATGCTCATACTCAAGTAGATCTGTGACCTCACTGATGTGTCTACCCTTTCCAGTGATGGAAACTGTCACCCAGGCATGCCTACCCATGCAGTTTAATTTTTGACCATGCCATCTTATAAATTCACCAATGGATTAGGATCTAGCCTCACTCTCTTGATAATTGTGAAGACAATTATTTTTTCTGTCATTTATTCTTACTTTTCCCCCTTGTTCATTAGGCTTAATTATTATTAGGTATAATTATTATTATTATAACCTTTATATACACATTACATACCATTTCCCTTAGGCTACCTATGTATAAGTATTGACTAAACACTTATGTATGATAGAGATATCATCTCCATATGTTTATATATGTATAAGTATTTTAAAGATTGCTTGATACTAAAAGAGCTTTCGGAAGCTTAGTCATATTCTTAAGATAAAATTATCTTGAATAACCATTGTGGATTTTCAATTTATTCTATCTATATTGAATTGAAACTTAACTATGTTGGTCAGTTGAATAGAAATTAGAGAACATTGAAGGATTATATGAATATTTTGTGGAAAAACGTAATAGTCATTTTCAATGAACATTCAGGAGTAATCTGGCCTTTTCAATGCTTTAAGTGCTACTGTCATGAGCTGTGAAAATCATGAGTAGAAATATTGGGAACCTTATGACATGTAGTCATGGGAACTGTGGCTATAGTTTCTGTTGAGTAGTGTTTATTTGTAACTCTTGAGTGTAAAACCACAAGTATGTATGCTATTCCTTTAGAGTTTTCCATAAATATCTGGTTTTACTTCTGTTATCACATAGATTTTATTCAATGAACAACCGAGTTATATTTGTTGGTAATTCTTTTTGCTTCCATTCATTCCAATCTTTCACTTACCAGCACCTTGTTTCAAGTGTGTATTACCTTGTATTTGAATCTTGTCATTCCCTTTCTAACTGATTTCTTTGTCTGACTTAATTGGTCCTCATACAATCTACACTGTTATTCCCTTATTCAAATACTTTAAGTGGTTCTTTGGTTTCCAACAGACAATATCTAGTCTCTTCTTCATTTTATTGTTATTCCTTTCCAAAAAGAAGACCCATCCTTCAACTTGCCAGCTTTTAGTTTTCACTTTTTTTTTCTCAAAAGGTCATGTTTTACTGTCTCTCAAATTTGCTATTCTAATTTTTATTATTCTTTTTTAAAAGAAAAAAATACTGTGTAAGTTTTATTGGTCTTCTCTCTTTCTGCTTTGTCAGTTTAGCCCTTAACTTTCTTTCAAATCTATTTTCATTTCTCCATTCTAGTTTATATTGATTTCTCTCTTCCCTGAACTTTTCCAGTACCTGAGTACTATTGATACGGATGGGCACATATTATCTGGTTTACAAATCCACCAAAGATCTTGGACTTGGTCAGATACCTTATCAGTCCAATGAAGGATTTAGAAAAAATAACACTGGGTATGACCTCCCCCAGGTCATCAGTTGCCAGTCTTACCTTATCCCAGGTCAACTGGGGTGCCTTCAGCCTTTAAACCTGTGATTATGTAATCAATTCCGACATTCCATTCTCTTCAAAACTCATTGCTACATAATTTCCCAAATAGTGATGACATTTTTCAACCATAACAGCAAATGAGAATGTGACAATCAGTGAGTTGTGATCTGCATTGATTTAATCTTGAATTGGTAAAGTAATAAAGATTCATTTTCTTGAGTTTTATGTTTTAGCTGAAGAATCATTTCTCAATTTTGGGCAGTTTAGTGAGAAACTACTCTTTTGGTGTGATTTATAGTTGCATGTAACCACAAATAAAAGTAATTTTTTCCTCTAAGACTTTATTATTCTTTGATTCTTCTCTGTGTTTAGTTTGTGGGGATCTTCCAAATCAGTGATAGAGCTTGCAAACCTTTCTTATCCTGTGCAACACTTGTTCATCTTGACCTGTAAATCCCCTAAAAGGGGTTTATATTACATGTTTTTTATCTAGATCTCTTGATCTTCCATGTAAATACGGGCTATATATTATTTACTGATCACTCTGGTGATATGGCTGGCCCATTTCCTTTTCTAAACATAAAGTCCTTCTGCTAATAAACTTTAATTCATTTTTTCCTATATAGTTTTTCATTATTCCTATTTTAGCTTTCAGAGACTCCTCAGTCTCTCTCCATTGATCTTTAAGTTACCCAGAATTTTAATTCTTTGGAGACCATATTATGATGACTCTCAATTATATAACACGAATGGAAGAAAGCTGATTTTAAAAAGAATATCAGCCAAGAAACTTGGATATCATTAAAATAAATGACCAATTTGAATGACAGTCCAACTTGCTCTCCTCCTGCTATTCAATTCTGAGCTCACTTCATTATCCATCCACAATATCTTTCCAAGATACATGTATTAGTAGGTACGAATTTTGTAATTTGTCCAACTAGCTGCTTATCCAAACCTGGGTAAAAGAAATTCTGAATGCATTTCCCTTCTTTTTTCAGTAGTTCAACAAAACTATTGAGTAATTATGGATCTCATTTTTGGGGATTCTACAATGGTGCTGGACTTGGCATAATCACCATGATGCCATCTAACACATTTGACCATAGGGAATCCCTTTTCTCGTTGAATGAGGACGTCCTCCATAACTGTGTCATGCCATATAAATCTTTGGCAAGCATGTCTTTTACTGATTTATGGCTGATGGATACCACTACTTGAAATGTTATCTAAAAAAGTTATCTCTTTTGTTACAACTTTCAAAATTTTTTTGATAATTTTTGTATGAGAGTCATGCTGTTAAAGAAGACCCTCTATGACAAACTTTTGCTTTATCATCCAAAATGGATTTTGTGAACACATTAAATAGACATACAAGAATCTTGCATTCTTTGTACCTTGCAATCAATTGTGTGATCATAAAAATTATATATGTAGTAATATATTATTTATCAAAAAAACTTGCTATTTCATAATTTCATCAAGAATATCATTAAGATATGTGAAGATTATCACAAAGATTTCATAGAGATTAGGAATGTGAAATATGGTCTGGCAGTTAATGATTTTTAAAAAAAAATTTCTTCTTTTTCAGGGTAAACAAGAAGGTCCATGATTTTTCCCCAAGTATGTAGCATACTACAAATATTTTCAGATAGCCTGAGAATATATCTTCTTATACCTTCAAAATTGTTTTGCAATTTTGCACAGGTTTTCTTGATATACAGTTGGTTTAGTCTATTCTATTCATCTTTTTTGCTTTTCTTTATTGATATTACTACTGCCTTATGCTACACATTAAGTATTGTTTTTAGAGTACAAATGTGGTGACTTCATACTCATTGATGAGGAAAATTATTTGTCATGAAGAACTTTACAAATCTTTTCCATTTTTCATTTCTTTCTTGTCTTTTTATTTTCATCCTGAGATACTATTGGGATGATCTGGATTAATTGAATGTCTTGCCAAGCTTTATATAAACTATTTTTTTAAATTTACGCTTTCTGTTTTATGAATACAAACTGCTTATTATTTTCCATCACCTTCCTGTTAAGATTTTTTGAATCAGTTTATATTCTAAACTAATGCTATCCTTGGCTATCACATTATTCTACTTGTAAAGAGATCAGGTATTTGCTGTTTAATGTAGTTTTCAGGCTCTTTTGCTCTCTCCTTTGTGGAAATGGTTCCTTTTCTTTCTCTGTTTTACAAAAGGCAAGGCTCACATTACTCAAGTCCATTTTGCATTTTTCTTTGTTTTATGGGTAGCCTCAACCAAATAATTCATCATAAAGTGTCCAGCTTACTGCTAATGGGAAATAATGTAAAAGGGAAATAGTGTGGTGGGGAAACCCACGTCTTCCTTAAATTAATATAATACTGTGAGAAAACCGAAACTGAAAACATATGATTAGTCATGTTCTCTTGGCTTCTAAATGATTCTTTTTTTCATTAGAGAAGACTGTAAGCTTTTTGAGGTCATCAGCCATTTGTTTTCTATATCTGTATCTCCTCTGTTTGCCTTAGTATTGGATATTGGATACTTGAAAAATATTTGTAAGTACTTGAAAAACATTTGTTGAATTGAATTATGAAATTCCATTTTCTACCAATGGATTTTCCATAGTGTAGAACTGTTCATATTAGATAAGTGATAAACTTTTTAATACTTATGTTTATTTCTCTGCTAAATTATATGTATCCTATGCATCCAATTTTTAGGACCAATCTGACTCTATATATCTATAAATTCTCCTTCATCTTTATGTCTAAAATATTTTCTTAAGGTGTTTTTATTCATCATTCTATGGGATTATCCATTTACAATGCCTCATTTTCAGTTCTTATTGCCAGAAATGTAACAAATTAAAAGAATGTTTAACTTTTCAAATTGTCTGCTCTGTCAAACTATATTTAAATATAACCTCCTTCATTTTATCCTTTTTACAGTGGTCATTTTTAAAGTTGTTAAATTTGGCCTTAATATCCTTCATTCCACTTGCTAATATTTAAATGTATTTGCAAAATGTGCAGATGAATAGATGACTCCCAGGGCTAATTGGCTAATATTTACAATTTATTCTGTTATTTGACTCTCTATCCTATCCATGGAAGAAGCCAAAAAAAAAAAAA
>JAJPUD010016406.1:9838-34156 GCA_023553655.1 Myrmecobius fasciatus
TCTAAGTATACCATCATGTCATCTGCAAAGAGTGATAATTTGGTTTCCTCATTACCTTCTCTAATTCCTTTTATCTCTTTTTCTTCTCTTATTGCCAAAGCTAACATTTCTAATACAATATTAAATAGTAATGGTGACAGTGGGCAGCCTTGTTTCACTCCTGATTTTATGGGGAATGGTTTTAGTTTGTCTCCATTACATATGATGCTTGCTGATGGTTTTAAATAGATGCTACTGATCATTTTAAGGAAAAGCCCATTTATTCCTATACTCTCTAGTGTTTTTAATAGGAAAGGGTGTTGGATTTTATCGAATGCTTTTTCTGCATCTATGGAGAAAATCATGGTTTTTGTTAATTTGGTTATTAATAGAATTAATTATGCTGATAGTTTTCCTAATATTGAACCAGCCCTGCATCCCTGGTATAAATCCTACTTGGTCAGAGTGTACTATCCCGGGGATGACTTTCTGTAATCTCATTGCTAATATCTTATATAAAATTTTTGCATCAATATTCATTAGGGAAATTGGTCTATAGTTTTCTTTCTCTGTTTTCACCCTACCTGGTTTAGCTATCAGCACCATATCGGTCTCATAGAAGGAATTTGGTAGTATACCTTCTGTCCCTATTTTCTCAAATAGTTTATATAGTATTGGAATTAATTGTTCTTTGAATGTTTGGTAGAATTCATATGCAAATCCATCTGGCCCTGGAGATTTTTTCTTAGGGAGTTGGTTAATAGCTTGTTCTATTTCTTTTTCTAATATGAGGCTATTTAAATAGTTTATATCCTCTTCTGTTAACCTGGGCAATCTATATTTTTGTAGATATTCCTCCATTTCATTTAGATTATCAAACTTACTGGCATAAAGTTGGGCAAAGTAACTCCTAATTATTGCTCTAATTTCCTCTTCATTGGAGGAAAGTTCTCCCTTATCATTCTTGAGACTAACAATTTGATTTTCCTCTTTCCTTTTTCTTATCAAATTAACTAAAGGCTTATCTATTTTGTTGGTTTTTTCGTAGAACCAACTCTTAGTTTTATTTATCACTTCAATAGTTTTCTTATTTTCAATTTTATTAATTTCTCCTTTTATTTTTAGAATTTCCAATTTGGTATTTAATTGAGGGTTTTTAATTTGTTCTTTTTCTAGTTTTTTAAATAATAAGTCCAATTCATTGATTTTTTCTTTCTCTATTTTATGCGAGTAAGCATCTAGAGACATAAAATTGCCTCTTATAACCGCTTTGGCCGTATCCCACAAATTTTGGTATGTTGTCATCCCTCCAAGTTCTAACATTTTGTGTTCTAAGGTCTCTTCCAATTCTGATGTTCTGTGTTCTAAGCTTTCCTTCAACTCTGATGTCCTGTGTCCTAAAATTTCTCCCATTTCTGACAATTTATGTTCTAAGATCCCTCCTAGCTCTGACATTCTGTGTTCTAAGGTCTCTCCCAGTTCTGATATTCTATGTTCTAAGTTTTCCTCTAACTCTGACATTCTATTGTCCTAAAATTTCTCCCAGCTCTGCCATTTTCTCTTCTAAACTTTGTTCCATCTTTGACAGCCTGTGTCCTAAGGTCCCTTCCAGCATTGACATTTGGTGTTCTAAGACCCTTCCCACCTCTGACATTCTCTGACATCATTTTCTTTCTCTGATATTCGTGTTTTAATATTCTATATTGTACAATTTCATTCAACTCTGACTCTATAGAGTTTCTAAATATATGAAATCAAGTAAGATAACTCTGTGTCACTCACTCTGATACTGGGAACTTCTGTCATCCAATGCTTCTTCCTTCCTTGTCATAGGTTTGCATGCTTATGTCTTAGGGGAAGAGCTGGAGGCCACATGCTCATGGCTCCAGCTTGGGGTAGAGACCTTTATTTTGGTTTGTGGTGGGGGTTGTGGATTGCTTCATATGAATGACCCAATTGTGTGGAGGGAGATGTTTATTTGGACAAGAACTTTGCCTGCTGGGAGACAGTTGCTGAGCCCAATAAGCTGAATCTCATGGGGCTCCTTGTGGAATGGTATCCAGACAGCTCTGCATGGAATGTCACACAGGCCCCTCCCAAGGAAGTCAGTAGGAGTGGGGTTTTTCCTGCAGGTTGTATGCCTGGTGGTCCTGACTTGCGTGTGGCTTGGGTCAAAACACCTGTTCTCTCAGAGCCTCACTTACCACATCGATAGAATGGGAACAGAATAAACTGATTCATCCTTCTGTACAGAGCTCTTATAGGAATGGATAGATGGATAAGGCATATCTGAAAAGCTGAGAAAAAATTCAAGAAAAGGATGCAAGGTAGGGCAAAATTTGTTTATCCTATGGCCCCAACCCCTTAATTTGGGAAGCTGGGGGGTAACTTTGAAGAAATAGCAGATAGGGTTGGGCAGCAGGAACTATTCTACCTTAGCAAAGATTTTCCTTTGAAACTTGGGGAGGCTGAGATGGAGGACAATAATTAAAAAAACACTGGAGGTTTTTTTTGGGAATTGTGAAAAAAGTACTGACCTGGATTGGGAATCAGGAGCCCTGGGCTCTAGTGACTTTGAAGTCACTGTCACAGTCTTTCTTGGGGCTTCATTTTTCCCACCTGTCAAATGAAGTAGTTGGACTAAATTCTCTCTTAGGCCGCCTTTCCAGTTTTATGTACTTTGATCTAAGGTGCTTTCTGTGATAGCATTCTGGTAGACTTTTCTAAAGATGCTTTTAACTCTGACATTCTATGTTCTAAGATTCCTCCCAACTCTAATGTTTTCTGTTCTAATGTTAGTTCTGCCATCCTATGTTCAAAGGGCCCTCCCAGTTCTGACATTCTATGTTCTAAGGACCCTTCAAGCGCTGACTTTCTGTGTCTTAAAGACCTTTCCAACTTTGCCAATCTGTGTTCTAAGGACCCTCTCAACCCTGCCATTCTGTGTTCTAAGGCCCTTCCCAACCCTGCCATTCTGTGTTTTAAGGCCCTTCCCAACTCTGCCATTCTGTGTTCTAAGGCCCCTCCCAATCCTGCCATTCTGTGTTCTAAGGCCCCTCCCAATCCTGCCATTCTGTGTTCTAAGACCCCTCCCAGCTCTGCCATTCTGTGTTCTAAGATTTCTTTCAAGGTTGACTTTCTGTGTTGTAAGGCCTCCCAACTCTAATGTTTTCTGTTCTAATGCTCCTCTCATCCTTGACATTCTGTGTTCTAAGACCCCTCCTAGCTCTACCATTCTGTGTTCTAAGATCTCTTCCAAGATAGACTTTTTGTGTCATAAGGGCCCTCCCAACTCTAACATTCCTTTCATCTCTGACATTTTGTGTTTTAAGGACTCTCCTAACCTTGCCATTCTTTATTCTTCCAGCTCTGGCATTCTCTGTTCCAAGATCCCTCCCAGCTCTGACCTGTGTTTTAAGGTCTCTCCCAGCTTTGACATTCTATGTTCTAAGTTCCCTCCAAGCTCTTCTATTCTCTGTTCTAAGGTCCCTCCCAAATCTGCCATCCTCATTTCTGAGGTCATGCCTTGCTTTGCCCTTCTATATTCTAAGACCGTTCTCAGCTCTGCCATTCTCTGTTTTAAGATTCCTCCCAACTCTGTCCTAAGATCCCTCCTAGCCCTCATGTTTCTATGTTCCAAGGCCCCTCCCAGCTCTAATATTTTTGAGCCTAGGGCTCTACTAGCTCCAAACTTCTGTTATTCCATGGCTAAGTTTTTAAGTGATAATAAATTAACTAGATTTAGAATATTTATTTAGCTTTTGATTTTATAAGTGCCATAAGGTATGATAATGGTTGGGGAATAGCAATTAGATGCTTTATCTCCAGCACCATTGTGAACTTGATCTCCTGGGGCTTCCTGGGGGAACCGATTTTGAATTCATCAAAATAGATCATGTCATCTTAGTGTTATTTACTAAATCCACATATTCACTTCAGATTTTGCTGCTTTGCCTTCCCTTTAATGATTATCTCCTATTTATATTGTATGTAACTTTCTTGTACATAATTATTTCATGTCTTACCCCCATTAGACTGGGAGTTTAAGGCCAGAGTCCATCTTTTGACCTTTATATTTCCAATATTTAGCATAGTATTTGGCACAGGTAGGGTCTTAATAAATGCTTATTAACTCAATGACTGCTCCCCTTCCACTGTTCTGTGAACTGTTTCCTGGGCGGATCTGGAGATCTATTGTGTTGTTTGACAGGCCTAATGTTGGCCCAAGGAATGAAGGAGAGAGTAAGGATGAAGCCTGAGGATATACAGAATAAATACAAGTAAATTAATTCAATATTTAAAGTAATTTAATATTATCTCAGGCACTTACTTAGTAGCTTAGTAATAAAATGAGGATCTTAGTAGTCTTTATCTCCCAAAGTTGTCATGAAGATCAAATGAGATAATATTTGTAAAGTGCTTAACAGAGTGCCTGACACAAAATAGGCACCTAATTAATGATATTGTTGTTATATACTTGTTGAGGGGCTTAGCAAAGGGTTCCAATGCTGCAGGTGGGTCTTAAAGTAAGAGAGCTCTTCTGTAAAGTGGAGGGGAAGAGGGAAGGGTGCCAGGTGGAAGGGACAGTCAGTGCAAATTCCCAGAGGGGGTAATGGAGTGCCCTTTCTGGTGAGCAGAGAATTGTCTTGTTTCTTCTTACTTCAAGGTTCAGGATTAGCCCTAGATCTCCTCTGGACTATTTAGAGGGAGTGTGGTAGTAACCAAAATAGGGGGAAACATGAACCAGACCCCGCCAGCGTTTATTGTGTAATCTCTCTAACCTGACTCCCACTGTGGCCTGACCATAAATCACTTTGTTTTAGGATTTCCACTCAAAAGGGGACCTTTGAGATTAGCTAGTCCAGCCCCCTTATTTCACAAATGAGGAAAATGGAACCCAGGAATAGAAAGTGATTTGCCTTGAAACATGGAAACGGCTGCCTTACAAAGCAGTAAATTCTCCCATCTTGGAGATTTTCAAGCAAAGACCAGATGGTCCTTTCAGTTATAGGGGAGAATGTGCAAGAACTAGTTGGACTACAAGGTTTCTGAAGTCTCAACTCCCCAAATGTGTGATTTTGTGGTCTTTTCTGAGGTCCTTGCTATGTAAGCTCTTTGCGGGCAGGGACCATGTCACAGTTGTATGCCTCTTGTGCCAGTTACGTAATGGGCACACTGCAGAAGTTGAAGAAGTGTTTGTTGGGGCAGCTAAGGTGGCACAATAGAGTCAGGAGGATCTGAGTTCAAATGTGGCTTCAGACACATAATAGCTGTGTAATCCTGGTCAAATCACTTAATCTTGATTGCCTTAAAAAAAAGTGTTTGTTGATTGAGTGACTGAAGTTCACATTGGTTCCAAATAACATGACTGAGATTCAAATCCATGTGCTCTGAACAAAAGCCCTAAATTCTTTCTACTGTAATTCAAAATGTCTTATTAGACCTTTCACAGAATAATAGCTGATAATAATGTAGTATTTTTTATTTTCTGTTTTTCCCCTAGTTTATTATTTAGTTTTAACATTCTTTTCTTTTGAAATTTTGAGTTAAAAATTGTTGCCCTCTCTTCTATCCCCACCCACTGAGAAGACAACAATATGATATCAATTATACATGTGAAATCATGCAAAACATATTTTCATGTTAGTCATATTGTTTTAAAAAAAGCAAGAAAAATAAAGTGAGAAAGTTATATTTCAGTTCGTACCCAGAGTCCATCAGTTCAGTCTCTGGAGGTGGATAGCATTTTTTTATCATGAGTCCTTTGGCATTGTTTTGGATCGCTGCATTGATCACAGTTGCCAAGTAAGCCATAGTTGATCATCATTGCCGCATTACTGTTACTATGCAAAATGATTCCCAGTTCTGCTTTACTTTGCATCAGTTCATATGGGTCTTCCATGTTTTTTTTTCACCCTCACTACTGTCACTTCTTATAGCCCAATAGTATTCCATCACAATCATATGTCACAACTCGTTTAGCCATTCTCCAATTGATGAAAAACCCATTCTATTTCCAATTCCTTGCTACCACAAAAGGAGCTGGATATAGCACTTTGTTTCTAAAACATTTTAGATGAATTATCTCATTGGAGTTTCACATCAGCCCTATGAAGGAGCTATCAGAGATGCTATGATGCCCATTTTCTGGATGGAAAAAGAGACTCAGTGAGATTAAGGGTCACCTCTCAGGAGGGTTTGAACCCAGATTTTCCTAGGTCCAAGTCCTCAACTTTCTCTGATATGACGAGCTGGCTTTCCAAAATCTCCTGACTTGGTTTCCTGCTCTGAACAGTGGGCTTTTTCATCTCTCCTACTCTGGTATAGCTGACAGGGTCTAGTTAGACCGGTCTTGAGAGAGCCAGTTAGAGCTGGCTCCTTTGCCAGGAAATTTGATCTGCTTGGATTCTTGGTTCCTTCTGTTTTCCCTGGATGCTGGCCTGATGCTCTCACCTCTGAAATAAGAGCTGCACCCAGCCAGAGAGGGAGCGGGGAGGGCTGAGCGTGAAGACCCTCGGTCCTCAGCTGTCTCTTAAACTTGATGTCTTTCCTCTCCTCACCCCAGAGTGGTTTGTGATGGCAGCAGGGACTCCTCTCCCCTCGGCCATCGGGTTTGTCCCTCCCTAGAGGGTGTCCTGCCTCCTGCCTGTTTGCTTCTTTAGAGCTAAGGAAGCTTGTTGGTAGTGTCATGGAGGGGAGAGGGAAAGAGGGAGAGAGAAAGACAGACAGAGATAGGGAGAGAGAGAGAGGAGAAAGAGAGAGACAGAGGCAGAGACAAAGAGAGAGACAGAGATAGAGAGAGAGACAGAGATAGAGAGAGAGACAGAGAGGGAGAGTGAGAGAAAGAGAGGAGAGACAGAGATAGAGAGAAGAGAGAGAGAGACAAAGAGAGAGACAAAAACATAGAGACAGACAGAAGCAGAGGCAGAGACAGAGATAAAGAGATGGAGAGAGACAGAGATACAGGGAGACAGAGAAACAGAGGAGAGGGAGAGAGAGACAGAGACAGAGATAGAGAGACAGAGAGGGAGACAGAGACAGACACACAGACACACACAGCGACAGACAGACACAGAGAGAGCACGCACAAGCGAGCTGGTTTTGGAATGGAGCTGACTTGGCTACAAGTCCTCATCTGCCACAGATTGACTGTGTGACCCAACTGGGGCAAGACAGCTCATCTCTCAGCACCCTAAGCAGCTCTCTAAAGCTACAGAGAAAGTTCCAGGGAAATCAGAGATTGTTCTTCCCTCGTCTCCTGCAAGTGTTTTCTGGAAAAAATGTGTGGCACAGGTCATGTGCGCTGTTGATAAACAGTTGTTTCAGACTCTTCATGACCCTATTTGGGGTTTTCTTGGCAAAAATACTGGAGTAGTTTGCCATTTCTTTCTCCAGCACATTTTACAGGTGAAGAAACTGAGGCAAACAGGGTGAAGTGTCTGAGGCCAGATTTGAACTCAGGTTTTTCTGATTCCAGAAAAGATGCTCTGTGCCATTTGTATAGTTGCCTTATCCTGTACACAGGAGGTGATTAATAAATGCTTGTTGGATGAATAGAAATGAATGAATTAAGGTATGCTTCTTGAGGATATGAACCTTTGCATTTCATTTTTTCCTTTGTAACCCTAGTACCCAGAGAGTGATGATAATGGTGATGATGATAACAATAATAAAAATAAACTTATGTAGGATTGGTGAGACATCTGTTCTGATCCTTATAATAATCCTAGTTATAACAGCTGTGAAAGAATTTGTTTTTATTAAAGTTGAATAACTAAAGCTAATAGGATACTTGTGGACTAAATGAGTACTTGCTAGGCTGCTTTTACTTATACCCCAGTCTGAATTGAGTGCTAGTTCCAAGAACTGATTCAAATCAATAAACATTTGTCTCCCTACAATGCGCAAATCAATTAACTAATAGTTATTAAGTATCTACTGTATAAACACTGTACAAGGTGCTGGGTAACTTAATTCGGCAATTCAACTAACATTTATCTGACTACTATGTACTTGCCAATTAGTCAGCAAGAATATATTAAGCACCTACTATGTTCCAGGAGCTGTGGTAGGTATTGGGGATAAAAAGGATGCATCAACCCCTATTTGGAAGGAGCTAAATTACATTCTAAGAGGGCAGACAATCAGGTCATATATTATTAACATGTGTGGGACAAATACAAAGGGACTAAATACAAGCAAATAAGAAATAGCCAAATTCAAGTCTTAAGAGAGGGAATAATTCTAGCAATTGTAGGGATCAAGAAAAGACTTGAGGTCTAAGATGGTGCTTGAGCTGTGTTTTGAAGGAAGAGGGGCAGAGGTGAGGAAGGGGAGCATCCCAGGCCAACGAAGGCACAAAGAGACAGCTGATGGACATTAGCAGAAGGTGGGGACTAGCCCGGGTTGTCTAGTGAAGGAGGGGAATGGCGTATTATGAAGCCGACGAGATGGGCCAGTGCCAGAGCGTGAAGGGCTTTCAAAGCTAAATGGAAGTTTATATTGGATTCTAAAAGCAATAGGAAACCATCAGAGTTTATTGAACAGGGAATATCATAGTCAGAACTCTGCTTAAGGAAAATTACTTTTGGCAATTGCTCTGAGGATGACTGAACTGGAGAGATGCTTGAAGCAGGGAGATCGATGAGGATTTCTGTGCAATAAAAGACCAAAAAGTGATGAGAATCAAGGTGGAGCTGTGTGAGTAGAGAGAAAGGTTTGGTTTCAAAATGTATAGAGGGAGTTGTGGAGATAGAAACAACTGGGATTGGCAATTAATTGGATGAGGAGGGAAAATGTAGCTGAGGGGATTACCAAGCTTACAAACTTGGCAGTCTGATGGGGAAAGAGAGATCTGGATCAGGGAAGATACTGAATTAATTTTGGACACGATGGTCTTTAGAAGTCTCTGGCCCTTACAGTTTTAAGTCCCTGTTAGGCAACTAATAATGTGAGATTGGAGTTCTAAGGAGAAGCTAGGACTGGATATATGGATCTATGAATGATTAAAATAGTTGTTTTTGTTCAGTCGTGTGACTTTTGTGACACTGGAGTTTTCTTGGCAAGGATACTGGAATGGTTTGGCGTTTCCTTCTCCAGCTCATTTTACATCTGAGGAAACTGAGACAAGCAGGGTGAAGTGACTTGTCTAAAGTCACACAACTAGGAAGTTTCTGAGGCTGGATTTGAATTCAAGTCAGGAAAGACTCCAGGTCTGGTGCTCTATCCATTGTACCACCTGACTGCCCGACTTCCCTGGGAAGTGATGAGGCAACTGAAAGACTTTTTAGAGGGACCTAGGACAAAGTATGGGGAACACCCACAGTTAGGGTACTTGATCTGAGTGATGAAACAGTAAAGGGGGGTAAGGAGGGAAGAAAGAAATTAATATTTTTATAGCACCTACTATGTGTTAGAAAGCATGTGAAGCACTTTTACAAATATTATCCCATTTGATACAATACCTCTGGGTGTTATCCCCATTTTATAGTTGGGGAAACTAAAGCACACAGCGTGGCAGCTCAGTGGGATAGTGGATGGAACGATGGACCTGAAGTTAAATCCCACCTCAGATACTTACCAGCTGTGTGACACAGGGAACTGCCTCAGTTTCCTCACTTGTAAAAAAATTCTCAATTTGTAAAAAAAAAAAGTAAAAATGTGTCATAATTACTATTGTAGCGAAAATCCTAGGGTTGTAGCGAAAATCAAATGAGATAATATTTATAAAGTGTTTAACAGTAACTGGCACATAGTAGGTGCTCAGCAAACATTAGCTGTTATTAATTTGATAGAAATTAAATTCCTGAGGGCAGATTTGAAAGCAGGTCTTTCTGATTCCAGGCCCAGTCTTTTATCCACAGAAGGCTAAGAAAGAATGATCAGATAGTTAGGAGGAGACCCAGAAAGGACTAATGTCATGAGTGCCCAGGGGAGATGGGATAACAGGATTTCCAATATTTTTGTTGGTACGGAAACATTAAATGCAAAAAAGATTTTTTTAAAAGGATGAGGATTGAAGAAAGGCCTTCAGATTTGACCATTAAGTAACTTTAGAGAGAATATTTTAATTGAGTTATGAGATTGAAAATAAGATTGCCAGGAGTTATGGAGTGGGAGGAGAGGAAGTGAATGCTTCTCCTACAGGTTTGGCTGAGGAAGGTGGGGAAGGAGATAGAGAGGATAGGACATGGGGGGATCTAGTGAAGAAGGAAAATATTTGGGCATTTTTGAAGTTGTGGGGAAGAGATCAATTTATAGGGTTAGATTGAAGATTGGAGGAGAGGGGATGAGAAGGTTGCAGATCTGCTGGAAAAGATGGCCAACGGTGGGATCCAAGGTACGTGCAGAAGAGGGACTGGTCTTGTCAAGGAGAAGTGCTGCTTCATTGGCAGAGACTGGTGGTGTTGGATGTCAAGGGGCTTTGAAAGGATGTGTGGGATGACCTCAGTTTTCTTCATAGAGTAAGAGACAATCCCTCTAATTGTCCTCTGGAGTCCCTTTATGTGACTTTGTCCAGTGCTACTGAGGAGAGAATAGGCTTGTGAGGATAAGCCAGGGCTGGGTGAGATGTGGCAAGGGCTGAGCAGTCCCCAGGGAAGGGGGAAGGAGTTCAGGAGGAGAGAGTGTTGGAGACCATAGTGAACTGGTAACCAGAAAATCAGAGTAAGAGAGGAGGGAGTCATCAGAGCAAGGGACAGGCCTAAGAAAGCAGGGAGGGCTGGGAGGAGGAGGATGGGTTAGACATGGGGAGGGATGGCTGCTAGGCAGTCATGGTGAGCCGGAGCAATGCCAGGACTTTTAAGTATGGAGGAGGAACTTCTATGAGAAATGGGGAGATGATGCGGTACCTTGTGAGTGACAGGTGGAAGGGATGCCATGGGATTTAAGAAGCGTGAGGCATCGGAAGGTAAGCTTGAGGGGACATCAGTATGGCTGCTGAAGTCCCCTTGAATGTTTGAGGGAGCATCCATATGACGGCTGAAGTCCTCTTACACAAGGAAAGGCTTTTGAGAGGAAAGAGTTTCTCTAACTTGGGACTACTTTGGTAAGCAAGGAAGAAGAAAGAGTTGGGAAAAGAAAGTTGGAGGGGGGTTCTCTGTCTCGCTCTGTCTCTTCTCTCTTTGTCTCTGTCTCTGTCTCTCTGTCTCTGTCTGTCTCTTTCTTTCTGTTTCTCTCTGTCTCTCTCTCTTCCCCTCACTCCTTTTCTTTCCCCTCTCTTTTTTTTCTCTCTCTCCCCCTCTCTTTCTGCTCTGTTTCTCTCTCTCTCTCTTTATTCTCTCTCTGTGTCTCTCTCTCTCTCTGTCTCTCTCTTTCTGTTTCTCTCTCTCTCTCTCTTTCTCTCTCCTCTGTCTCTCTCTGTCTCTTCCTTCTCTCTGTCTCTTCCTCCCTCCCCCCTCTCTCCCTCTCTGTCTCTGTCTGTCTCTTTTTCTTTCCTCTCCCTCTCTTCTTCTCTCCTCTCTCTATTCCTTTTCACGTGGCTTTCATGATCTAGCAACCATAAGAATCCAAGGTAGAATGAACTCTTTGGTTGCTTGGACCCCCTTTCTCCTCCTTTCCTCCCTCCTCATCCATCCTGAGAGCTGACACTCAGGAAAATGAGGAGGGAACTTTCCTCTCCCAGGACTGTTCCTTGCTGACCAATGAGGTCCAGCTCAATGCTCTCCCTGGAAACCTGTGAAGATGTAGAGGGAAGGTTCTGTTGTTATGGCAACAGAAGGCTTGCCCTTCCATTTTCCCCACACAGTGAGGACCTGGCCTGCTGGCACACTTGCTGAGGAAATGTTCTGTCATCCCCAGTTCCCATGAAGTATTCAGTAAGTGTCTTTGAGCTAGGACAATAACAAGAAGCCTCACGACGGAGCACTGTCCACATCCTGATTCTTGTTTTCTACTGTATAAGAAGACTTTTTGTCTTTCATTGTGTCCAGCTCTTTGTGCCCCTAGTTGGAGTTTTCTTGGCAGAGACACTGGAGCAGTTTGTCATTTCCTTTTCCAGCTCATTTTACAGATGAGGAAACTGAGGCAAACAGGGTGAAGTGACTTGCCCAGGATGACACAGCTAGTGTCTGAGGCTGGATTTAAATTCAGAAGGATGAGTCTTTCTGACTCCAAGCCCACCACTCCATCACCATGGCACCTTTTAGTAGCCTCAGATCTAGCATTTATATATTATATAGCTCTTGAAGACTTGAACATAGGCCTCTGACTCTCAGTAGCTGTGTGACCCTGGGAAATCAGTTACTCACTCTGTTGAGTTTCCTCACTTGTAAAACAGGAAAGGGGACTAGAAAATGGTTTCTTAATCTTTTTCCACTCACATCCTCTTTTTCCCCAAGAAATTTTTACGTGACCCTAAGTATATAGGTATGTAAAATAAGTATATACATGAAATATTTATTGATAATAAATCATAATTTCATGATCCCCACATTCAGTTGCATGATTTCACAAGGGAATTTAAGAAGCTTTGGACTAGAAGATGTCTAAAGGCTTTTCCTTTCTAAAACTTTGATTCCTTCATTTTATAGGCAAGTAAACAGAGTGAGCTACATCACCAGTCAGTAGGCATTTTTTAAGCACCTACTGTTTGTCAGACATGATGCTAGGACCTGGAGATAAAGAGACAAAAATGAAAAAATTTAAAGTCCCTATTAAAGACCTTACAATTTAGTGAGGGGAGGAGTGTGTGTGTGTGTGTGTGTGTACACACAAAACATACACACACACACACATATATATGTATATGAAACAAGATAATTTTATGGGGTGGGGGAGGCACTAGTATCTGAGGTTATGGCACCAGGAAAGGTTTACCTTGGGTAAATGGTGGTACTTGAGCTGAGCCTTGAAGGATATGAGAAATTCTAAAAAGTAGAAGTGAGAAGAGAGAGCCTTCCAGTGTTTAGCATAGTGCTCGGCACCTGGTAGGCACTTAATAAATTGATCAATGATTGATCAATGGATTCTAAGCACGGGGGACCCACAGCTAGAGATGTAGGGACCCAGTTTGGTTGGACTGCCCCCATGTAAGTGGGGATGAGGGGGAGTCTAGTAGAATGAGTCTAGAAAGCTCGCTTGGCTCTGCTATTGTAGCGGAAAACCAAGCTGCTGATTGTGGACTGGACTTTTATAGCATCCAGGCAGCTGTTTTTCAAGACCTGACTCCCTTCCAGGTGCCTTCCAGCTATAGCCTTTGCAGTGGCCAGTGATTTCCTAGGCAGATCACACACAATTTGTCTCTAACTTGTAACCTGACACTCAGTGGTATTAGTGACTTGCCTGGTCCGATTTATATGAATAAAATCACTTTTACCTTGAAAACTCTTGGATTGATGGATTAGAAGGGACCTGGCTGGGTCATCTCTGCTAGAAGGCCAGGGCCTTCCTTACCTGGGTTTGCCCACCTGTGGTTGGAGGCAGGGGCTCCTTCTGGGCCCATAGGTAAGGAGCTGTCCGATTGTTTCCTCGGCCAGTGTCTCCTTCCCCTCCCCTAGAGGAGGGGAAGATGGCTGGTTTTAAAGGAAGTCCACATGAGGATGAGATCACTTGTTCCTTATTGATTTGATGGCCCTTCCATATTGGAGCCTTTGGGGAGGAGTTGGAGAGTGTTTGCTTAGGGAGACAATGAGTGGCCTCAGCTGCCAAGTGCACAGTAAGGCTTCCTTAGTCAGGAGCTGGGCAGCAGAGGGAGGCTTAGAGGAGAAGGAAAGGGCAGCAGGGCAGCCCGGCCTGAGCCTGCTGCCTCGGGCTCACAGGGCAGAGGCTTTGGAGCGGGTGCAGGTGGGTCAGCTTTTGCTGGCAGGTAGCTCCAGTGACTTTGGCATTCTTCAGAGTGGGGATACAGGGTGGCCGTGGGTGTGGAATGGGATGGGACGGAGGGGATGGGCAGCCCGTCTCCAAGTTAGGGACCCCGAGAAATGTGTGAGAAAGAAATAGGAGCCATCATTGGAGGAGAGCAAGAGACCCTTGGTGGTAAAGAACTATATATGGGGGGCAGCTAAGTGGTGCAGTGGATAGAGCACCAGCCCTGAAGTCAGGAGGACCTGAGTTCAAATTTGCCTCAGACACTTAACACTCCCTAGCTGTGTGACCCTGGGCAAGTCACTTAACTCCAATTGCCTCAGGGAAAAAGCAAAAAAAAAAAAAAGGAACTATATATGGGGAACATTGCAAAACTCTACTGTGCATGGAGTCTCTTGGGTGTTTCTGCACCTATACTGTGATCACCAGAGTATTGAACACATCCAAGATTTATGAAGAAGATAGCCTAAAAGATCAAAGACCGACATTTACATAGTATGGCCCTTTGAGGTTTACAAAGTGTTTTGTGTACATTATTTCATTCAAAAATCTTCTTCAAGTTAAATGTTCTAATTACCCATTTTACAGATGAGCAAAACAGAGGTGGAGATAACTTGCTCTCATGGTTTGGTATTACCGAGTAAGACCCTATTCACAGCTGAGTAACACCATGGTACACAAAGCGCTGAACCTAGAGTCAGGAAGATTTCATTCAGAATCCAGTTTTAGACCATTTGAGCAGCTGTATGACCCCTGACAGAGCTCTTCACCCCTCTTCAGTTTCCTCATCTTCCAAATAGGGGTAAAAACAGTACCTCCATCCCAGAGTTGAAGTGAAGAGCAAATGAGATAATATTAATAAAGCACTTAACTCGCAAAGCTTATTACATGGTACATAAGAGGTGTTATCTAAATACTAACTGCTATTATTAAGGGGCAACTAGGTGGTGCATCCAATTGAGTGCAGGACCTGGAGTCAGGAAGATCGAGTTTCAGCTTCAGACACTTACTAGCTGTGTGACCCTGGCCAAGTCACTTAATTCTGCCTCAGTTTCCTCATCTTTAAAATGGGGGGTAAACATAGCACCTACTTCGCAGAGTTATTGTGAGCATCAATTGAGATAATATTTGTAATGTGCATAGCATAGTGTCTGGTACATTGTAGTGCAACATAAATGTTAGCTATTATTATAATTAGGAAGATCTGAATTCAAATCCTCTGATAATAACCGTGTAATCCTGGGCAAGACATCTAACCTCTGTATCAGTTTCCTTTGCTGTTTTTTATGAGAATCAAATTTGTAAAGTGTTTTGTAAACTCTAAAGTATTCTTTAAGTTGTTATTGTGCATGGCTTTATAATTGCTCCATTATTTATTATCATTATTAATAATATCATCATTAATATTAATATTGTTGTTGTTAATAAGATCTCAGTGAATCCATACAGAGGGGATACAAGCTAACTTCAGAGGAGAAGGCACTAGTAGTAATTGGGGGCTCTGAAGGGTCTCTTGGAAAAGATGGTGTCTGAATTGAGTCTTGAAGGAAGCCAGAGATATTAAGAGCTTGAGGTAAGGAGGGAGGACATTCTAGGTACCTGGGATGCAGCCCATGCAAAAGCCTGGAGGCAGGAATGAATACTCATGTATGCAGAACAGCAATTGTTTGGCTCATAGAGTGTGTGCAGGGGAAGGAGTCAGGTGGAAGAAGAGTGGGAATGTAGGAAGGGGCCAGGTTGGGAAGAGCTTCCAATACCAAATGGTAGTTGTGTTCTGGAGGTAATAGGGAGCTATTGGAGGTTATTGAGAAGGGGATGCTGGAGTTGGATGCTGAAGACTTACCACTGCTTAGAGAACACGGTCTCTGTTTCTTCATACTTTGCATGTGCGGGGGAGAGGACCTGGGCCTTTGTCCAGTGCACAAGGCCTGACTTGGGACAGTCCAGCTCCCTCCCATTGTGCTTGGTGGTGGGAAATACCAGGCTCTCCAAGGAGGAGGCTGCCCAGTGAGATTCCTTAATGATGTGGGGCCTGGTGGGCTGCAGCTGACTGTTGTGTGGGAGGAAACAGCCTCTATGGCTCCCCTCTGAGCCCTGTCCTTCCCTCTGCCTTTTGACCCTGCCCTTTCAGGACTGCTAAGTGGGAAGTCCCGCTGCCCAAGAAGAAGAAGGACTTGATCTTAGAACCTCAAAGTATCAACGTCCTTTTCCGTAACTCTTTATGGCTTACATGGTGCTTTGCTCATAGCTCTTCTTTGGTAGAGAAGTCAACCATTGGACAAGCATTTATTAAGCACTTACAGTATACCAAGCACTGTGCTGAGCACTGAGGATACAAAGACAGTAAAAAAGCACAATACTGACCTTCATGGAGCTCATAATCTAATGGAGGAGACATCTACAACAAAATAATAATTATGGTAATGCTGATAGCTAGCATTTACAGAGCACTTTAAGGCTTCAAAAGCATTTAAAAATGTTTTAGCGTTTGATCCATCACCCCCAATGGTAGGGTACTATTTTACAGATGAAGAAACTGAGGCAGGCAGAAATTGAGAGACTTGCCCTGGATCTCAGAGCTAGGAAGTGATTGAATCAGTATTCAACCCCAGGGTTCTTAGCCACTCACTGCACCGTCCAAACTGGCTTCCTCCGACATTGCTGGAGAAGGTTGTGTCCAAGAAGTAATGACCTCCTGCTTTAATGAATCTCTATTCTGTGGCCCAACAGGAAGCCCTGTTGTCTCCTCAGGGCTGGTGGCAGGGAGTAGCCACTGTCCCATCCCTTCTAAGCAGGTTCAAGCTCCTTCTTTGGAACTCACGCGATCCGTGCACCTCCTTCACTAGAATGTTGGTTCCCCTCCAGACCCCAGCAGGGTAGCATTTATCCGGGCATCCCAGATCTTCCCAGCTGAAAGAAAAGTCAAGTGAACTAATGCTTGTAAAGCATATTGCAGATTTTCAGGGAAGCTGCTACTATTTTGACCTCCCCTCCCCTCATCTCAGGGGACTTTGTGTTCCTCCTATTCCAGTAGGTATTATATTTATCAGTGTGCATGTCATGTTTGAGAGTCGAGTGGCTTCATAAATTGGTGGCTGACAGACAGGAAGCCCTGGATTCAAATCCTCATCTGTAACAAAGTTGGCTGACCCTGCATATGTCTCATATAAATCTAAGACTGAGTTACTGCAGTTTGTGGCGGGACTGTTCATATGGAGAATTCTCTACCCAGGTCCTAATCCTTGGGTTCTAACTTCTCCCCTCCAGTTTCTATTTGTATGAACGAAGAAACATTTATTAATCAATCACTATCTTTTAAATATTCGCTAACCACTGGGGTTACAAATTTAAAAGAGTATTCCTTGTCTAGGAGAAGAACTAATTATATTATTCTTTCTATATTCTTATATAGAATATATATACACATATATATATTCTTATATATAGAATCTACATAGAAGTTAACCCTTCAATATTCTTAGGGATGATCAAAAATGTTTATTTTATTCAAATTTTCCAAATCAAGGGAATACCATACCCTTAACCCCACGATGTGGAAGGGATAATTATATTCGTTTAATAGAGGGGTAGCCAAAGAGGGACACTTTCATGATAGTGAGTAAGACCACTGGGAAGTAGGTTGACATATTCTATATAAGAATAATGGAAGATTTAATTTAATACCTGGTCTAGGAAGTATCCGAGAAAGGAGGGAGTGTGCTGAAGCATAGATAAGGATGTCAGGATATAGCATGGGGGAAGGGCAGTCTTCAAGCTGGAGGTGGAGTTGAGTCTCCCCTATCCCCAGGTCTCCTATGTCTGTTGTGGTGGTTGAGGAAGGTGGTCAGGAGGAAGGAAATTATACCATTGAGAGCTTGGAGCTACCTCCTTAAGAATCATCCAATCCATCCCCCCCATGATGAAACTAAGGATTTGAAAAGTTACTGGATGATGATAGTCATACTTATTAAATGACTCTCAGGATTCAACACAGGATTTTATAACTTCAAAAAACAGATGCTCTCCCCACCAAAGCAAACAATTTTAGAATGCAATTAATATTAGATTTGGAATCAGGAAATCTGGGTCCAAATATTGACACCAGACACTTAAAAGCAGGAGGATTGTGGGCAAGTCTTTGGGGAATTGGATTCATTGACCAGAACCCTAGGCAATTTTTAAATGTTCATAGTCTCCCCTCTATTAGATCTTTAAGTTCCCTTCTAAATTTAACCTCCAAATTCTATGATCTGGATTCAAATCTTGCCTGGCAAATATACAAGCATTTAAAAGGACTTACTGTGTGCTAAGCTCTGACAGTTCCTGTCCTCAAGTAACTTATATTCCCCCTTCCCATTTTTAAATACTATTTTTTCCAATTACATGTAAAAATAATTTTCAACATTCTTTTTTGTAAGATTTTTGAGTTCCAATTTTTTTCACTCTCTTTCTTCTTTCCATCCCCTCCCCAAAACAACAAGTAATCTGATATGGGTTATGCATACACAATCATTTTTGAACATATTTCCATATTAATGTTGGGAAAGAAAAAATCAGAACAAAAAGAAAAACCATGAGAAACAACAACAAGGTGAAATACTGTGCCTCGATCTGCATTGTCTCCATTGTTCTTTCTCTGATGCGGATGGCACTTCATATTACAAGTTTATTGGAACTTCCTTGGTTTATCTCATTGTTGAAAAGAGCCAAGTTGATCAATGTCCTCTTGGTTCTGATTGCTTCACTTAGCATCAGTTCATGCAAGTCTCTCCAGGCCTTTCTGAAATCCTCCTGTTGGTTGTTTCTTACAGAACAATAATATTCCATAACATTCATATACCATAATTTATTCAGCCATTCTCCATTGATGGGCATCCATTCAGTTTCCAGTTTCTAGCCACTACAAAAAGGGCTGCCACAAACATTTCTGCATATGTAGGTCCTTTTCCCTCTTTTATGTTACTTCTGGGATATAGACTAAGTAGAGAGAGACTGCTGGGTCAAAGGATATGCACAGTTTAATAGCTCCTTGGCCATGGGAGCTTCTAGTCTAATAGGGAAAATAGTCTAATACCCAAAAGGGAGGTAAAAAATGGCCCCAGGAGGAGAGTGAAGGTGGGCTTGGTGTGTCTGTGTGCAAGTCAAGCATCACAAGGAGTCACCTTGTCTGTCCCACCTTATACAGAAAGAAGGAGACCCAGAGAGAGGAAATCAGCCAAAGTCATTTAACCTCTCTGAGCCTCAGTTTTTTCATCTGTAAAATGAACCTATTTTAGGGAATTCTTGTGAAGAAAGTACTTTAGAAGCTATAAGACATCATAGAGAGTTGGACATGACTGAAAAGCACTGACACTGTGCTAGGCACTGAGATGCAAAGAGCAAAAAATGATCTTCAAGGATCTTATAGGCTATCAAGGACATATATCTAGGCAAAGTATATGCAAAATAAGTAGAAGAGAATTAAAAAAAAATTTGGAGAGGAAGCTCCTGATATCTTGAGTGGGATGGAAGAATTAGGAAAAAGCTTCAGGCTCTCATTGCTACTGAGAAAGGTCTGACAGTGCTGCCCAATGGTTCTGCTCACCATCCCTGGGTCTCCCCTGACCCAGACTCCCTCCTTGGCCCTCACCCCCAATTGCATCATCTCCTTCTAAGTGAATGTCATCTCCTTGAAGATGATTTCTCTATTGTCTCTGAAACCTCACTGCTGAACATGCAGCTAATAACTAGCTGTTTCAGTTTGCAAAGGACTTTCCAATGATTAATAGTCATATGTATCATCATTAATAATATCATAATTAATATCTCTTAATAGCTCAATTATTATCTCATTTTATCTCCATTACAACCTTGAAAAGTAGGTGCTATTATTATCCCATTTAAGGAGGAAACTGAATCAGACAATGGTTAAGTTACTTGTCAGGCGTGGGGGTAAGGGTGGGCTCACACAACTACCAAGTATCTGAGGCAGGATTTGAATTGGAGTCTTTTAGTCTCTGGACTGGATCCAGAGGGCTCTGGAGGGGAAAGCGAGGCAGGTGCCCTTGCCCAGCCCTCCCTCACTTAATTCCAATTCACTTTCCTGTCATGACATCCCCTCCCCGACACCATGGCCCTCTTCAACAAACAATAACAATCTTGTCCATTGATGTGCTCCTTGGGTTGGGGACCACACCTTGGTTTCCCTGAGTGTCTCCCCCTGAGCATTATTCAAAGATCCTTTGGTGAATGTGTGTTCTCATCAGGTGTGGATGCCCCTTTCTGCCAGTGCTGGCCAGGATCCGACCATGCCTCGCCATCCAGTGGTCTTTCCCAAGTTCTTCACAAAGCCTATAGCCATCCTTCATGTTGACCCCATTGCCCCTTGTAGGTGCAAAATAATTATTTGTTGAATGAGTGAATGATTGTTGGGTTGACCTACAGCTAAGGAGCATTAACAGGGCCTTCTGTGCCCGTTCACTTCAGACTTTCCAAAGCACTTTCACGTGTATTGTATATGAATCTTACAACCTTGTGAGTTGGGCAGTATTATCCCCAATTTTTTTCCTAAGGCAATTAGGGTTAAGTGACTTGCCCAGGGTCACCCAGCTAAGTGTCTGAGACTGGATTTGATCTTCGGTCCTCCTGACTGCAGGGCTGGTGCCCTAACCACTGCGCCACCCAGCTGCCCCTGATTATCCCCATTTTACAAATGGAGAAACTGAAGTTTGCTCAAGGTTATATAATGAGTTCTGGCAACGTTGAGCTGGACTCAGTTCCCCTACTTTCTGGCTCTGAGGGGTGGGGTGCCCCTTGCCTGTTCTGCCGGGATTGTGCCCCTGTCCTGATGACCTAGCTCGGGCTGTGTCCTGCCCTCTCCAGCCTTGTGGTGTCTCTCTCCCTGCAGGATCCTGGCTGTAGTGAGCAATGGAGAGCCCGCGGGAGCTGGGAATCGGCGTTCCAGCTGGAAGCGGAAGAGCTCTCGCCGAGGTACGGCTTGCTTGGGTTTGGGTAGGGGGACTTTTATGTGTGTAAGTGACTTTCTCTTGAAAGAGGATATAGTAGTCTGCTCTCATCCCTGAGCTACCCCCCCAAAAAAGCAAAAAAACCCCAAAAACAAACAAAAGCAAAGGTAGGATTCTGTCTCTGAGGGCAGGAATCTGGATGACTTCTGATAGAGAAAGGTGCTTGTAAAAGGTGGCAGAGAGGAAGGGCCATACTGGGTCTTTGGATCTTTGGACTAAAGGACCATTTGGCCTTTGTGGCACAGAATTACAGAACTACAAAACTGCAGACCAATGGAACCATGGTCTGGGGGTGATGACCTAGGATGTGGGAGAACAGCTAACTCCCTATGTTTTTCTGAGTCTTGGTGGACCCTCACTCCCTTGGCAGAGATAGAATGGTCCGTCCCCTCTCTGGTGGGAGGCCTGGGGGGCTGGGTCCCTGGGAGCACTCCACCTGCACCATCTAAGTCTGGTAAGCAACGAGTTGGACCTTGTTGTTCCGGCCTGCTAAGGAAGCCCAACTCACCTTGGGGTTGGGGAGCCCCCCTTCGTGGTGGTGCCCTGGCAGGTGGGGCTGACTCTGGGCCCGCTCCTGGAAGCAGCTTTAATGATTCCTACTTCGTTGGCCCTCAGCCCAGGGAAGCTGCAGCAGCTGCCTTTGCTGGGAGACCCTCTCGCCCAGGGTGCCGGGACGCTCTGATGGGCTAAAGAGGCTGGAGACTGGCCACAGATTGCAGGGAGGATGGCGGGTGGGGCAGGAGAAGGCTTTGGTAGCTGCCGCCTGCTGCAGAGGAGATGGTGGAAGAGGGGGAGGAGGGTGAGAGGGCACGTCGCTAATAGCCATCAGGGTGAGCCCTCTCTTTCTGGCACCTTCCTTCCCCCCATCTCTGCTCCTGAAGCCTTCAGACGGATGTCGGGGCATCTGGAGGGAGACTCGGGATGCCGCTGAGCTTTCCAGCCCAGAGCTGAGCTGGGAGCTGGCCACGGGCGCAGTCCTGAAGTCAGCTGGAGGGCCCCTCCCCAGCAGCAGGCCAGAGTTGGCTCCAGGCTGACCTTGCTCCCTCCGTCTCTGTCTCTCCCTCTCCCCTTGCTCCCTCTCTCTTCATCTTCCAGTTGACCGTTTCACTTTCCCCATCTTGGAGGAAGATGTGATTTATGACGACGTCCCCTGCGAGAACCTGGATGCTCACCAGCACGGTACGGCCTGCTGCGGTCTTTCGGGGGTGGAGGAAGGGGCTGGTGCGGGAGGCTCTCCGGTCCTTGTCCTGTGTCTGCTCTGTTCTCAGCCTGAGGCTTCTTTGTCCTGTTTTGGAAGAACACGCTCAGTTCATTCATCCAGTCATGATTCAGAGATCAGTGGAGTTTGAGGGGACCTTCTAATACTGGTGATGGGGATGCCCTAGCATTTATTAAGTGCCTGTTATGTGCCAGGCACTGGGCGAAGGGCCTTGTCTTAGATCATCACAACTGGGGCAGGTAGATGCAGTTATAATTCTCAGGTTACAATGTGCTATATGTTTCCCAAGGAGAGAGAATGTCAGAGCTGGGAGAGCCCTTAGAACCCAGAACGTCAGAGCTGGGAGGGCCCTTAGAACCCAGGAGGTCAGAGCTGGGAGGGCCCTTAGAACCCAGGATGTCAGAGCTGGGAGGGCCCTTAGAACCCAAAACGTCAGAGCTGGGAGGGCCCTTAGAACCCAGGAAGTCAGAGATGATGGGAGGGCCCTTAGAACCCAGGAAGTCAGAGCTGGGAGCCCTTAGAACCCAGGATGTCAGAGCTGGGAGGGCCCTTAGAACATGGGAGGTCAGAGCTTTTAGGGTTCTTAGAATATGTTCCTGCTCGTGGAGCTCTCTCATTTCTCTCATTTCACAGAGGAGAAAACAGCCCAGCACAAGGGAAGTAACTTACCTAGATTCACAGATAGTAAGAACAGAGCTGGAATCCAGCCCAGGGCTATCAGCATGACCTCCCGGGCTGTCCCTGGGAACACAAAGGTCTGTTGTTTGGTCATCAAATCCTTAGTGGATGGCCTGGGAAGCCCAATCTCTAAGGTGGTGTTTAGAGGCACTATACCTGGGAAGAACCCATAGAGAGGGATTTGGGAACCAGGGATCAGTTTTCAGCACTAACATTTGTCAGAGACATGAAATGAGAGAACAGTTCATTTACTGTGAGGTGGAGGTGAGAGTACCTGCCCTGTACAATTCACTGGGTTATTGTAAGGAAATTGCTTCATAGAGCAGTAACAGGGAGGAGGTAACAGAAGGACAGCCTTAAAGTCACAAGGAGCTGTATTCGAGTTCTGTCTGTCTCACATATTGGCTGAATAACCCTGGATAGATCATTTAACTTCAGTGTTCCAGACGTCCCTCTAAGACCGGAAGTTATAGAATAATTGGCTCCTTTCAAGTTCTGCCTAAAGTCTCACTGTTTACAGGAAGAGTTTTCGGATCCTCCTCACCACTGTGCCTTTTCTAGTGCCTTATGCTGATCAGAACTTGTTTTTGTACAGTTGTTTTCATGTGATGTCCTCTATTATAAAGCTTCTTAAATGGTGGTTTGTGATCCCTTATGGGGTTTTGCAACTGAATATAGGATTGTGAAATTATGATTTATTATCTGTAAATGCTTAATTTGTATACCTATTTTATATATCTATGTATCCAGAGTTTTCTTTCTAATTCTAAAATTTTCTTTGGTAGCAAAAAGGGATTGTGAGTGAAAAAAGTTTAAGAAGCCCTGTTATATTAGACCAAGCTCTTTCAGAACAGGAAGTTTTTTATTGTCTTTATATGCCCAATACTTAGCACACAGCCGCTGGCATACAGTAGGTGCTTAATAAATGCTCAGCATTTACTTTGATGGACATGCATTGGTGGAAGGAGTATATTTACAAGTAATTCCTCTACCAGCAAAACTATAGGTCTAGAAAAAAAAGAGGTACTTTGTAAACTCCAAAGCTTTAAATATGCATGAGCTCTGATGATAATTTCCAATACATTCATGATAATGATTATCATCATTATTAACTCTTTCTCTGTTGGACATCTTCAAGAGTGTTGGGCTCTCAGTTCTATGTTTTTGTTTTTTTTTTTTTTTTTTTGCTGCTGGAGTTTGAATTCTCAACTCTATGCAAACTTGGAGGGAAACTTGTTCCTACTTACTAATTAGGCCATATTGGCTAAATCACCTTGGTTTCCTCCTTTGTAAAATAAAGTCATTTGGTTTCACTGATTGGACTCAAATAGAATTGGATACTTTCAGGTGACATATTGACTTAGAAAATTGCAAATTAGCAAAATCTATGTTGATTTGTTTTATTAAACGTTTTCCAACTACATTTTAATTTGTTTTGGCTCCTACTTAGGGCTTGCAGTCAGTGAACCTTGAGTTTGACACCTCTCATGTAGGAGGTCCATTCACGTTATAAGTTCTAGGTCCTAATAAAGGTACTCTTCTGTGTGCCTGATGATGATAATGAAATCATGAAATAGGGAGTCATATATAATCACAGATTAGCTAGGGGGCGCCATAGTGCACAGAGTGCTGGGC
>JAJPUD010016407.1:0-28014 GCA_023553655.1 Myrmecobius fasciatus
GGAAAGCTTTGTAAAGATCAATGTTGGGAAACTACCCATATACATGTCATACAAATAAAAAGCTTTAAATTAAACAAAAAAAAAAAAAAAAAAACCCAGTTCCACAAATCCAAAATGACTTTTATGGGCCAAAAAAACTCCCATTTTAAAGGGACAAAGAAGCAAAAACCCCTGAAGACTAGTTTGGATATTTTTTTGTAAAAGCATTGGGTTGTTGGGTTAAAGGTTTGTTTTTTTTTAAAAAAAAAAAAAAAGAAATGGATTTTCAATGCTAAATGAAGTGAGAAGAACCAAAAGAACATTGTACATAGCAACAAGATTATGTGATGATCAACAGTGATGGACCTTACTGTTTTCTATAGAGTTGATTCACGCTAATTCCAAAAGAAAGATTTGTAATAAAGAGAGCTATATGCATGCAGAGAGAGGACTATGAGGACTTAATATGAATCACAATATATTATTTTCACCTTTTGCTGTTGTTATTGTTATTTGCTTGCTTATTTTACTTTTTTCTCATTTTTTTCCTTCTTGTTCTGTTTTTTCTTGTGCAGCAAAAAAAATGTGGAAATATATTTAGGAGAATTGCACATGTTTAACCAATATTGGATTATTTGCTATTTCTGAGAGGGGGACAATGGGGAAGGAGGGAGAAAAATATGGAACACAAGGTTTTGGAAGTGTGAATGTTGAAAACTATCTTTGCATGTATTTTGAAAAATAAAAAGATATAAAAAAGAAATGAATTTTCATTCATTCATTAATTCATTGATTCATTTATTGTACCATGAAACTAATTGCTATAATTTTATCTCTTCTTTTCAAATGATGACATGTACGATGATATTCTCACAGTAAAACACAATAACATTTAAATTTCATTGAATGGAATCATATATATTTTTGCCTATTTGAGAGGCACATTTTAAAATTTGTGGGGAAGGAATTTAATGAATGAAAAGCAGCATGGAAAAGCCTTCATGACCTGTTGCAACATGAAGTAAGCAGAGTCAGGAAAATTACTATAATGAATACATTAATTTAAATGGAAAGAATGGTAAGAAAAATAATTTAATGTCAAGTCAATATTGCAAAATTAAAAATGATTCCAAATAACAAATTCTGGAGGAAATTTAGAAGATATAAAAAATAAAAGATATCACAAAAATTTATTCTTGGTGATCTGTATTTTCCATGGAATTTAGATATCTTTGGGGGATAAGTATAGCTTAATAATAAATTTCACACTTAGAAACAGGTAAACTTATTTTAAATATATCAGATAACTCCTGATTTTCTCCATACAACTTTTCTAAAATTTTAATTTACAAACAAGCAAGTCTCCAGCATTATGACTGATAATAGTCTATCAAACAGTCAATTTTTAAGTGATATAATTTGAAGGAACTAAACACCTAAGTTGAATCTTATTATCTACACATTTGTTTCAGTGTGTGTAACCAGTCACTTCTCTGACAAGGGCTAATTAACCTATACCTCTATATTCGTTATATTAATGAAAATATTGAAGAAAAGGTTGTTTTTTATTTTAATGGTTGAACAAGAGATGGTGTATCCCTGAATTTGAGTTATGTTTATTATTTTCATTTTGTTCATACTTGAAATTGAATCTAATTTGTCCATATTTGACAACTGTCTATGAAATTCTAATAAGGTTAAATACAACCTGGAAATGTGTGAGTCTATCATTCCTGGACCTACCTCATTGACACAGATTCCTTAAATCAATAGCAATTTGAGAAACTTCCAGGTAGGACCAATATCAGGTGTTTAAAATAGTATAAGTGGCTCTCTTTTGTTTTTAATTGTATTTAGTGAAGCTAAGTTTGAGCTGTAACCTCATAACCTGATTTTTTTTCCAACTTTTTTTAAAATTATTTTTAGACTGTACTTTTTTTTTTTTTACTTATTTCCATGTAAATCATGTTAGGAAAGAAAATGAGAACAAAAAGGAAAAACCATGAGAAAAAAAAGAAAAATAACATTCAAAATAGTATCTGTTGATTCACATTCCATATCCATAATTCTCTTTCTGGATTCAGATGGAATTTTCCATCCAAAGTTTTTTGGAATTGCCTTGCGTCACTGAATTGTTGAGAAGATCCAAGTCTATCATAGCTGATCAGCACATGTGTTGTTGCTGTGTACAATGTTTTTCTGGTTTTACTTTTTTCACTCAGCATCAGTTCATGTAAATCTTTCCAGACATTTCTAAAATCAGCCTCTTCATCATTCTTTTATAGAATAATACTCCATTACTTTAATAAATGATAATTTATTCAGCTATTCCCAAACTGATGGACATCCATTCATTTTCCAGTTCTTTGCCACCACAAAAATACTTGATACAAATATTTTTGCACATGTGGAATCTTTCCCCTCTTTCATGATTTCTTTGTGATATATATCTAGTAATGGCATTGCTGGATTAAAAATTATGAATAATTTTGTAGTCCATTGGGCATAGGATAACTTGATTTTAGGTAACAACTTTACTCCTCCTCCCCACTGTCATCCAACCACAAAATAATCCTTCACTCCTCATTTATTTGTCTCCCAATATCCTCCACCAATGAGAAACAATGAGGGTGATAATCAGTTCATCCTGTTTTTTTCTGATTTTCACTCCTCCAAACCATATATTAATCATTGGCTATTGAAAGCCTTGGTCTTGGTTTGCTATGCAAGTGGCATGTATGCTTTAATAAATTGATCTGTAGCTATACTTAGTCAATATCTTTATTTAATTGTTAACCGGGTCAAAAGCGAGTGAGGTAGTGGACTGGGCATTCAATTAAATTCAATTTATTAAGTGCATACTATATATGAAAAATAGTACCAGACACCAAAGATATAAATACAAAAGAGAAACTGACAATACTCTTATGGAGCTAATGTTCAAATAGGAGAACACAGTACAACAAAGAGAGTTGTATACATGATAAGAAAGTTTGGTCTAGGAAATAATTATAGGAAAATTCTGAGTGGAACAATAGGATGGTAGATAATCATTTTTTTTGTTTGCCCCAGAATCAGTGACAATATTGATAAAAAGAATAATTAATTATTATAGCTTAGATGTAAATCTAGTTTCTAACAATTTTTGCCTAAAATGTCAAAATTTAAATGAAAACTTTAAAATATATACTTAGTGACAATATCAGCCTAGTGAAGTTCAGAAAGGCTCATCACTACATTGGCTTCAGGCTGAGGAAGTTCTCAGCCACATCCACTCTGAAAGATTATTTATCTAGTTGTAAAAGGGTTGGGAAGCTCATAAGTAAAGAAAGCAGCAGGATTCCTCCTTATAAAGTCACAGATGCTGTATGTATTGAAGAATTGGTTGTTATATGGGCTAAAATAGCTTGGGGTATAAATATGTCCTAACTGTAATGATGCAGGAAGGAACAGAAATGGACTGTTTTTGATTTATTTTTATTTTTATTATTTATGAAGCACAAGTGCCATAGCCTATGAAACTGCATTGAGGGGAGATGATGATGGTAACAGTTTGGCAGATGGCATATGCCAAGTTGGTAAAATCAGTTCTGGGCTTTTCTGTGTGTATGTGTGTACATGTGCCTTATTTATTTTGTTCAATGCTAGGAATAAACAGTAGTATTCCAAGTGCTACAAACTAATAGATAATAAACTTCAAGTTTATGTGTAAATTTAATGTTAAATAGGTAAAATTTTAATTGGTTATTTGGGATGTAAGTATTTAGGAGACAACACAAGTCTTACAGGCCTTTTTTTCATGCAACTACTTATCTATTGATTGAAACCTCCTCATAATTTAAGTTAATATTAGTACTAAATCTTTTTGATTGGTTATGGTTCCTCAGAAGATGATGATTATAATTCTTTTGCATTTTGATCAGTGATATGGTTTAGGTTATCTCCCCTTTCCTTCTTCAAGAGTCAAGACCCAAGTTCAGATTCAAAATCCTCTGGTATTTTTCTGGATGTGTGATCATCTTAGCTTTCTGAACTTCCATTTTCTTACTACATGAAATGATGATAATAATAACATCTGCAAAACATGCTTATTGTGAAACTCTAATGAAATTTTATACACACACATGCATGCATTTGTTTAAAAAATTAAAAGTAAAACAATCCCCTTTAGATATATGTATAATAAGAATTTGTATTTTATTATTATTTCTGTACACATTAAAAATTATGGTTCTTTATTTTGAGGAAGTTACCAGTCTAGATTTGTAAACCCTCTCTGCCATTATTTGCACATGATGACATATCCCCTGATGGGTGAATCATATATTTCTTGCCTTATTTCAGTTGTTTCCTTACAGCCTTGTTACTTGACACAAATGAAAGGGAAGTTATCCTTTAAAGCTAATGCCTAAGGTGAATTTTGAGCATCTATTTCCATGTAACATAAACTCCATAGCATTTCAGTCTCTTTTGCCTAAAGGACAATGTTTGTTCTTTGTTAGAGGTGTGAGAACTTTGTGCAAGGTTTAATGAGGTATTTTATGTGTTAAAGTACTAACTAAGAATCTGATTCTAAAATCCATTCTTTATATTAATCCCAATGGCTGAAAAAATCACAATCTTTTGTGATAAAGATAAACTGGCGTCGTTAAAATGACTGGGAAACAGAATGATTAGGGAACAGGGGAAAGAACATTGAACTTAGAGGTAGGATTTTTTGGGTTCTGATTCTAGACTTGCTATACACTGGCATTCGGAACTTGGGTAAATCATTTGTGCTCCAAGGTTTTCAGTTTATCTATAGAAAGAAAGGATTTCACTTGATATCTATCTAAAATTCTATCCAGCTTTAACATAGTCCATATCTTGATTTATTTTCTCTGAGTTGATATGAAATAGGAAGAGATTAAATTTCCAGAATATTGCCATTGCCTTTTCCTGTAATTGTTATGTTGGTCCAGAGTCACAGAGTATGGGCAATCAGGGAGGGGTTGCAATCTATATTACTGATGGGAATACACACAGATGTACATTGTTTTATTAAATTTTATAGTGTTGGCTTTTATCCATCCATTTATTTGTAATCTAAAGGGCCATACCAAGTTTCTTTTTAGCCAAATTTCTAAGTAAGGAAAAGAAACTTGTAGGAGTTGATGAATCATACTGACTGTCTAGAATCTGGGCTTAGCAAAGAGCAGTCAATAGCAACAGAGGCATTTTACTTTCAATAAGACCATCTGTTTGTTCTGTATTCACACCTAAATATTTAACACCCCCTTTTATACTTTTCTCAGAAAAGCAGGAACTACTTAGCTATTTCTTCATTGGTCAATATGGGAACAGTTAAAGGATAGATTGAATTGTTCTGCAAAATTAATTATCTGAGTCATATGTAAACCACTAATCCACAAACATTTGGTGCCTACTAGTGCAAGACACTTAGATTCTGGAGAGACAAAGTCAACATTTAAAAGAGTTTCTGCCTTTAAAGAATTTAGATTCTATTTGAAGAAATGCAAAGTTATATAAGATAAATGCAAGGTTCTTTTTTTGGAAGTAAGTAGTTGGGGATAGATAATGATAAGAGAAGGAAAGAAGGGAACAAGCAATTATTAAGCAGCTATTATATGCCAGGCTTAATATATTATATAATAAGATAAATGTTATCATCTAATTTTCACATTAACCTTGGAAGACATGCTATCATTATTCCCATTTTTCATAGGAGAAAATTGAAGTAAATAAGTCACATAACTAGTGAGTATTTGGAGCTAGATTTGAATTCAAGCCTTCTTGACTCCAGAATCATTGCTATATTCTCTCCATCAGCTTGTTGCCTCCAGCTAGAGAGGTAAGGCCAGAAGTTTGAGATGGCATTTAAGTCAATGGAAATTTGAACCAAAACTAAGAATTCTAAAAGGTGAAGGTGAAGGAGTACATTACAGGTATGAAAAACAGTTTATATAAGAAGTGAAACATAATCCCTCTTTTATAAGATAGCTTTATTGCAATAACTTCTTATTTGCTCTTCCTCTCTTAAATTCCTTCTCACTCCAACATGTCCTCCATTCAGCTTCCAGAATATTTTTCCCATATTAACTCCTTCAGCATTCTATTACCTATAGGATCAAATATAATTTCCTCTTACTGATATTTAGTCCTCTTCTTTACAAACTTCCTTCTTTCCTTATATATTACTTTCCCCTAGGCATTCTATGGTTCCATCATACTGGCTTGATAAGTCACTTGCATAAATCACCGAGCCTCCCTCCCAGTTTCTTCTTCTGTAACATTTAGAAATTGTATTAGGAGAAAAAAAAACATCTTGGACAAACCCTTAGTTTTACAAATGAGATAGCTAGAAACCAGGGAGATTGAATTCAAAGTCACAAAAGTACATGTAACAATCGGTAAGAACTGACCCTATATGGGTCTCTATACCTAGTGTTATTTCCACTGTATTGCAATGCCTCAATTACCTTTAAAGGTCCTTTCTTCCAGTCGAGAGTAAGGTTCTTCAAGTCAAGGTCATTTTGTCTTTGTATACCCAACACAGCATTTTTCACATAGAAAATATTTAAATATATATTGCATGGGATCCCATCTCTAAAACTATAATCCAGTGAAATTATCTACTCAAATTGTAGCTAAGTGGTTCTCAAGAAATGTTCTGTGGAACAATACTGTTTTTGAATTTGTTAGTTATGATGAGAAATTGTGTTCTATATAGGTCCATAAAAGATCATAAATTATAAACCAGAGGCTTTTACTACCACCATAATTTCATCTCCTCTTGAAATTAAAATACATAATAGGAATCATAAAGAAAAAAGAAAAAAATGGTCTTCCTGAGTATCAATATTTTGTAAACCTTTATTTTGTTTCAGGTTTTAAATTTATTTTGAATAAATAATTTTCTTTCTATTAAAATTTTATTTTCACTCATTCCTATCTTTTCCCTTTTGTGTTACGAGCATTACCACTACACTAAGGCAAAAACAAACAAAAAACAAAACTTATGTAAAAATATGGATAATAAAGCAAAAAAATATAAATCTCCATAATCTCCATGTTAAAATTTTTGAAAAAGTCTCTTTTGTACTCTAGTCCATCAACTGTGTCAGGATAGAGGTAACATATATCATCCGTACAATGGAAGCATTTTGCATTGTCAAAGTTCTTAAGTCTTGGAAAATTGTTTATCTCTGATGATATTGCACAAATTGGTATCCTGATTCTGCACAATCATTCTATATCAGGTAATAAAAATCTTCCCAGATTTCTCTGGAGCCATTTTAAAAAAATCTGTTATAGACAATACCATTTTATTGCATTCATGTACCTTAAGTTGTTCATCCATTCTCGAACTGAAGTGTTTTGCGTCAATGCCTGGTTCTTTGCATCTACACATATATACATATGCATATATACAGACATAACTGTTTATATGCATACATATACATATAAATATATTTACATATAGATCTTTTTTCTCTTTAATATTTTTGGGATTATAGGCAGATCTACTAATGATATTTCTGAATCAAAGTATTTGTACTGCTTAGTAACTTGTTGATAATAGTTCAATTTTTTTGCATAAAAAGAATCAATTCATAACTCCATCAACTATGCAATAGTGTGCCCATTTTCTTGCAATTTCTATTGTGATTTGATCATTTCAGTCTGACTCCTTGTGACCCCATTTAGAATTTTTATTTTTGGCAAAGATAGTAGAGTGGTTTGTCATTTCTTTCTCCAGGTCATTTTATAGATAAGGAAACTGAGGCAAACAGGATTGAATGAATTGCCAGGGAGGCACAGCTAATAAGCACCTGAGGATTGATTTCAACTCAGGGCCTCCTAAGTCAAGGACCAGTGTTCTATCCATTATACTACCACACTGCCCTAAATGTTGTATGTTTTACAACATTCATAATTTTCCTTTTTTTAAAAAAAATTGCTAATCAAATATCTCAGATTTAATTTAAGTTGCTTTATCCCCCCTAATTATTAGCAATTTTGCTCATTTATATTTTGCACATGACTATTTAGAGCATGTACTTCTTCCTTTGAGAATTGCCTGTTCATATTCTTTAGCCACTTTTAAATTGGGAGATGGCTCTTATTCTTAAAAAATTCAATCTGTTTCCTATGTATCTCGAAAATTAGACCCTAATCAGAAAAAAAAATGCTGGAATACTTATCAATTTTTGAGTGTCATTTCACCTCCCCTGACTAATTATGAACCATAATTCTGCATTCTCCCTCCTTACACTCAAAAATATCTACATTTCCTGGCTCTTGTCACCAGCTTTAATTTGTTGTCTTCTTTTCTGGGCTTGGCATAAGAAAGGTCACTATAGCCGCTTTATACCTACAGACAAAATGGTACTTTTTCTGCAACATGGGTAAGGGGATTAGGGGCCTAGTTTTCCTGGGTTCCATCTTAACTACCAACTTAAATGTTCCTCTTTACAAAGATTATTACAGCATGAGTAAAAAAGATTTGTGTATTGTTATCCAAGTTGCTCCCCAATTATTCACTATCCATTTCATGTTTCATCAATTTTCAAGGGAGTTTTTATCTTTTACTTAGGCCAAAATCACCCTTGTTGCACAATGTAAAAAATTATACAGGTTATTGGCTTTATGCTTCAGATAAACTCTAGCATCACTAATTTTACCTTAGGAAAGCCCCACATACTGTTCAGATATTATAGAGAGATAATAGATTCATATGGCTACATTTGAAATGGGCAGACATACAAAGGAGCTTATTTTGAATATGCACTGTTAGTTTTTAAAATTTAGCATTTGTCTTTCATATTGCTTAGTTATATTGCAGCTATTTCCTTCAGTATACTGGTCTTTTGCTTTCTCAGAGTACCCAACTTGCCTTAATAGGCTCAGCTAACAGTAGAACCCTACTCCTTATTAACCATCTCATTAATTCTGGTGAAAGCCTGTGAGCAATGCCAATCATGAGAATGTTTGCAGTTTCTCACTGCCTGTTTGCCCATGGTCAAGAATGAAGTAAAATCCTTTGAGTCAAAAAGTTTGGAGTACCTACTGATAATAAAGGAGTTTTCCATTTATATATATACAGGCTATTTCCAAAAAGAGTTGAAAATACACGAAAAATACAGTAGTGTTGCACCTGTTCACTTCTCTCCACTCATTTATCTAATACCATTATTGAAACCCTGTTAGCATTTCACCAAGATTATTGCCACAGACCTCTGTTTGGATTCCTTTCTTTAAAGTTCTCCCCTCTCTAATACATCCTTTACATAACTGCCAAAATTATTTCCTAAAACACAGGTCTGATTATGTCACTTTCCTATTCAATGAGTTTTAGGGGTTCCTTATTACCTCTAGAATATGGATTCTTGAAGGCAGTAAAGTCGTGCAGTAGAAGGTGTACATCAGAAAGACTCAATCATGTGAGGTCCAATCTGATTTCAGACACTTATTATAAGTGTAACCATGGACAAGTCACATACCCTTGTTTCCCTCAGTTTCTTCAAATGTAAAATAAGCTGGAAAAGGAAATTTCAAACTTCCCCAGGATCTTTGCCAAGAAAATGCTAAATGGTATCACAAACACCCATATATGAATGAATCTATTGAAAAACTATATGTGTTGTTGACCTGACTGGAGGCAGGAGGGAGGAAGGGAAAGTTTTGTGAACCTGATTGTATTTAATATATTTAATATATAATAATTGCAATTCAGTATAATTGATCTTCCTCCAAATTGTCAAAAATTTTTAAACCATCAGAGAGAGAGACAGAGAGAGAGAGAGAGAAAGAGAGAGCGAGCGAGTGAGAGAGAGAAGAGATTAAGAACTCTTGGTCCAGAATCATAAACTCCTTGGTTTGGAATATACATTCTTTTACAATTTGAATACATTCTATGCTTATTGTTCATTATTCCTTTTCATGTATTTCTTGGTCCAGCCAAAATGGTTTTCTTGCTCACATCTGGCATTCCACCTTCCATTTCTAGGTCCTTAAGGGCTCAGATTATAGTTCATTCCTGAAATGTACTCTTTCCTCATCTATGCCTCCAATTCCTGGTATTCTAGAAAAGTCAACTTAGATGTCATCTTCTACATTAGATCTTTCCTAATTCTTGTACCTTCTAGTGCCTTTCCTCCTTATGTTTTACATGTTATACATAATTGTTTCACATATAAGTATACATGCTGTATATGTTATCTTTTCCTATAGAAAGTAAGTTTTAATATAGAATTTCATTTTAGTTTTGCTATCCCTAGCAATTACCATTGTATTGGAGGACTTCCAGGAGTGGACTTAAGGTGGCAGAGTAAATCTAGGAAGCTGCTTGAACTCTCCTAGTTTAGAACTACAGCAGGGCAAATGGAAGCTAATGACTCCATGAGACAGCAAGAATCAGGCAAATAAGTGAAAAAGAATGAAAAAAGGGAAGAAAATGTAAAGTATTTCATTTGAGAAACAGCCAACTTGGAAAATAGATCCAGAAGAGACAATTTAAAAATTATTGACCTACATGAAGGTCATGACCAACAAAAGAGCCTGATTAGCATTCTTTAACAGATCATTAAAGAAAAGTGCCCCAATATTCTATAAACAAAGAGGAAAACAGTCATTGAAAGAATTCATCTATCACCTTTGGAAAGAGATCCCATAAGGAAAACCCCAAGGAATATTGTTGTAAAACTCCAAAACTACAATCTCAAAAAAATACTACAAGCTGCCAGACAAAAACAATTCAAATATCAAAGAACAATAGTTAGGATTGCCCAGGATCTGGAAGCTTCTACAATAAAGAATTGGTGGACCTAGAATATCATATTCTGGAAGGCAAAGGTTCTAGTGTTGCAACCAAGAATTAACTATCCAGTGAGACACAGCATCATCTTTCAAGGGAGGTGATGGAGCTTCAATGAAGTAAGAGACTTTCAATCATTTCTATTGAAAAAAAAAACAGAACTAAACAAGAAATTTAATTTAAAAACACAGGTCTCAAGAGAACCACAGAAAGGTAAACAGGAGAAATTATATATACATGTGTGTATGTGTGTGTGTGTGTGTAAAGGTTAAATTGTTTATATCCCTAGATAGGAAAACAGTATCTATAACTCTTGCAAACTATATCTGTCACTAGGGCAGACAATGGGGGGCAACACATGGACTGAGGGTGTGGTTGTGAATGGACTCTGATGTTATGACATCAAAAAAAAGTCATTAAGAGGTAGGAAAAGATCTGTACTGGAAAAAGAGTAAAGGGAAGATATAATGGGACAATTAGTTCACATGAAGAATTGCAAAAGACCTATTACAATAAGAGAGCAGGATGAGCATTGTCTGAAGCTTGATCTCATCAGTCTTGGCTTTAAGAAGGAATAATTTAATCATTCAGTTGGGTATAGAAATATATCTAACCCTATAAAGAAATAGGAGAAGAAATAGGAAAAGAGAAGGGAAGGACAGGAGAGAAGAGAGGGCTGAAACACTAGGGGAAAAAATAAAAGAAAGGTGGAAGGGTTAATAGAAAATAAGGTAATGGGTAGTATAGGCAAAAAACAAAACACTAGTAAGAGAAAAGGGAAACTGATAGGAGATAAGATAGTGGGTGAGGTGGGTAAAAAAAAATACTGCCAAGGACAGGGTGAAAAGAGGAAACAAAAGTATATAAAGGGAAGAAAATAAAATGGAGGGAAATATATCTTTTAATGTGTTAATGTGCTATATTAATGTGAGTAGGATGAACTCTCCCATAAAACAGAAGCAAATAGCGGAGTGGATTAAAAAAACAGAATCCTACAATATGTTGCTTTTGGGAAACACATTTGACACAGAACGACACATAGAGAGTAAAAGTAAAAGGCTGGAACAGAATTTATTATACTTCAGCTGAAGTTAAAAAAAAAGCAGAGATAGCAATTTCTAATCTCAGATAAAGAAAAAGTAAAAATAGATCTTATTAAAAGAGATAAAGAGGGAAAGTACATTTTGATAAAGTGTATGATAAATAATGAAGTAGTACCACTACTCAATGTTTATGCACCATTTGGTAGAGCAGGCAAATTCCTAGAGAAAATTTTAAGCCAGTTACAGGAAGAAATAGACAGCAAAACTGTTCTGGTGGGGGACCTCAAGCCCACTCTCTCAGAATCAGACAAATCTAACCACAAAATAAACAATAAAGAAATTAGGGAGGTTAATAGGATCCCAAAAAACCCAGATATGATAGACCTCTGGAAAAATATGAATAGGAACAGAAAGGAATACATGTTTTTCTTGGCAGTACATGGCACCTACACAATATTGACCATGTATTAGGGAATAAAAACATGAAATCAAATGTAATCAAATGTAAAAAGGCAGAAGCAATAAATACTTCCTTTTTAGGCCACAATACAATAAAATTATATTCAATAAAAAACTATGGAAAGACAAAGTAAAAACCAATTGGAAATTAAATACTATAATTCTAAAAAATGAATGGGTCAAACAACAAATCACTGAAACAATCAATAATTTCAGGCAAGAAAATGACAATAATGAGACAACATACCAAAACCTATGGGATGCAACCAAAGGAGTTCTTTTGGGATATTTTATATCTCTAAATAGCTACATAAATAAGAGAAAGAGATTAATGAATTTGGCATGCAACTAAAAACGTTAGAAAAATAACAAATAACAAAAAAATTCAATTAAATACCAAATTAGAAATATTGAAACTCAGAGATTAACAAATAATTACTTTAAAAACAAATCAATAAATATAATTTAAATAAATAATTTGTTTGATTATTTAATTAATAAAATTGATGTCATTGATTAATAAAATAGAAAAGTATTGAATTAATAAACAAAATTAATAGTTGGTTTTAAGAAAAAAAACTGATAGAATAGATAAACATTTGGTTAATTTGATCAGAAAAAAGGAAAGAAAACAAATCACCAGCATCAAAAATGAATGGGGGAAACTTACCACCAATTAAAAAGAAATTAAATTAATAATTAGGATGTAGTTTGCCCAACTTCATGGCAACAAGTCTGACAATCTAACTGAAATGGATGAATATTTACAAAATTATAAACTATCCAGGTTATCAGAAGAGGAAATAAAATATTTAAATTGTCATCAATGAATCTCTAAGAAAAAATATCCAGCACCAGGTAGATTCACAAGTGAATTCTCCCAACTATTTAAAGAACAATTAATTCCAATACTATGTAAGCTATTTGGAAAAGTAGGTAAAAAAGGAGTACTGTCAAATTTCTTCTATAACATAAATATGGCATTGATACCTAAGCTAAGAAGAGTCAAATAGAGAAAGAAAATTTCAGACCAATCTCCTAATGAATATTGATGCAAAAATTTTAAATAAAATATTAGAAAATAGATTACAGCAATTTATTGGCAGAATAATACACTGTGACTAAGTGGGGCTTATACCAACAATTGCAGGGCTGGTTCAATATCAGAAAAAGTATTATCATAATTGACCATCAATACCAAAATTAACAGATATCATATGATAATCTCAATAGATGCAGAAAATGTTTTTGACAAATTGCAGTACTATTCCTATTAAAAACACAAAAGCATAGGAATAAAGGCAGCTTTCCTTAAAATCATAAGCAGTATCTAACTAAAACCTAAAGGGAACATTATTTGTAATGGAGAGAAGCTTGATGCATTTCCAATAAGATCAGAGGTGAAACATGGATGCTATTATCACCACTATTTTTCCACATTGTATGAGAAATGTTGGCTTTAGCAATAAGAAAAAAAAAAGAAATTCAATGAATTAGAATAGGCAATTAGGAAATAAAACTATCATTCTTTGCAGATGATATGATGTTATAATTAGAGAATCTTAGAAAATTATCCAAAAATCTACTGGAAACAATTCATAGCTTTAGCAAAATTGCAGAATATAATCATCAGAATTTCTCTGTTACTGACAAAGCCCATTAGCAAGAGATAGGAAGAGAAATTCTATTTAAAATTACTGTAGAAAAAAATAAAATACCTAGGCTCTACCTGCCAAGACAAACCCAAGAACTATGTGAACAGAATTACAAAATACTTCTTACACAAATAAAATCAGACCTAAACAATTGGAAAAATATAAATTGTTCATGGCAAAGTCGAGCAATATAATAAAAAGCCAATTCTGCCTAAATTGGTCTACTTGTTCAGTGCCATACCAATCAAACTAACAAAACATTACTTTTAGAACTAAAAAAAACAACAAAATTCATCTGGAGAAACAAAAAGTCAAGAATATCAAGGAAATTAATGAAAAAAATACAAAAGGTGGTAGCTTAGCAGTACTCAACCTAAAACTATATTATAAAGCAGCAGTCATCAAAACCATCTGCTACTGGCTAAGAATTAGAGTGATAACATCAATGGAGTAGATTAGATACACACAACACAATAATGAAGGTTTATAGCAATCTAGTATTTGATAATCCCCCAAACTGTAGCTTCTGGATTAAAAACCCACTATTTGACAAAAAATTGCTCATCAACTGGGGAATGTCTGAACAAACTGTGGTACATGAAGGTAATGAAATGTTATTGTTCTATAAAAGAAATGATGAACAAGCTGATTATAGAGTGACCAGGAAAGACTTACATGAACAGATGCTGAGTGAAAAAAAAGCAAAACCAGAAATACTTTTTACACAATAACAAGAATCTGCAATTATCAGCTATGAAAAACTTGGTTCTTCTTATTGGTTCAAAGTAGTCCCAGTAGACTTTGGATAGAAAATGCCAAATGCACCCAGAAAAAGAACTAAGGGGATTGAATGTAAATACAAAAATACCATGTTCACTTTTTTCCTGTTTTTCCCCGTATCTCTCTCATGGTTTTTCCCCTTTGCTCTGATTTTTTGTCCCAACATGATTCATAATACAATGTATATTAAAAAAGTAATAAATTTACTAGAAAAAAAATTACCATCATATAGGACACTTAAGAACTGCTTTAATAAGTGTTTGTTGATTGATTCATCAATTGATTTCCCTGCTCTGCTGCTCCTATAGCAGAGTTCCTTGAATTACAGATCATAGTAGGGTAAAGAAGAAGTCCTTCTCCAGCCCCAGAAACACTCCTGATGGATGGTTGTGTTCTTACAAGTACCCCAAGATTCCATTGCACACTCCTTTACCAGCAGTAATCACATTATTAGAAAGTTTTTCTGAATCAACAGTAACGTGAGAAGCAATTAATTAGCATTGAGATAAAAATATGGTTTTTATTTTTTTTAAATATCATTCTAAATTCCTCTATTCAAAAGAAATAGACTTTGGAGAAGAACATGTGCCCTATATACTTTTTCAGGATCCTCACCAGAAACACCAGGTAGCAAAGGGAAAACTGTATTTTGATATAATTTTCTTTACCATCCTTATCTTTCCCTTACTTAAAATACTCTCCAAGACTACTGATTTGAGATGTACAAGGTCATGGACAGCATATATTTCTTTATAATATCAAACAATATACATCATCTGAAAAGAATGAAGGGGTTTGTGTCTGCAAGTTATCTTTTGACTGATACTTAATCCTTCATTTGAAGCAGCAATTAGTTACTAGGAAGACAAGAATTCCTTCAGGAAAAAAACAAACAGCAGGAACTGGACAATTCCTGAGGTACAAAAAGTCTATTTCTGACCAAATATTAGACTTCTCTCTCAAATCTCATAATCCATATGATAAGAAAGGAATTATTTACATAGATGTTGTTATTTTTGAGTTGCTTCACTTATGTCTGACTCTTTTTGATTCCATTTTTTATTTTTTTGGCAAACATACTAGAGTGATTTGCCATTCCTTCTCCTGATCATTTTACAGCTGAGGAAGCTAAGATAAACAGGGCTGAATACTTGTCCAATGTCACACAGCAAGTAAGTGTCTGAGATAGAATTTGAACTTGTGGAGCTGAGTTTTCCTGATTCTAAGCCAGCTACTCTACTTGCATTATTTTTCTTCTTTCTATTTATTTTTTGTTAAGGAAAAAAGATTGGTGGTTTGGTGGAAGTAGTTACTGGCTTTAGAGTCTTGCTTTTATAGGCTTAAGATTTGCCTTTTATAATCATGGTAGTTATATTATAGTACACACCCAATGACCTGAACCTCAGTTTTCTAATATGTAAAATGTGAGTGACAATGTTATCCATCAAATTGGGTTGTTGAAAGAAACATGAATAATAAATCTCAAAACATAATACAAATATAATCATGGATTGTGGAAGAGATTTTATTTGTATAGGGAATATTTATAGAAGGATTCCTTCTGTCAATTTTCATCTTAAAAACTAGTTAGAGAAGAGGTATTTTCTGCCCTTGGTGGCATGCCAGGTCCACAACACTCCTTAGTGCACCTGAACTAGATTAAAATATAGTTAGGAAATACTTAACAAAATAAACAAAAATGTTGATTAATAACAAATAAAAATAAAATTTGTTCGATACAAAGCTTGAGAGTCATTGCCTTAGTTCTCTAATTGCCCATTAATTTTTTTATGTTTAGTCCATTTTAATAATGCATTTTCATCTTTTATTTAGGTCAAAATAACAGTGTGTTGTTTCGATAATATTAATGTTATTTTCTAAGTCAATTCAATATATGAATCCTAATGGATAGCTCAGTGGATCTCATTTCTATTTGAGTTTGACCTACCCCAAACTCCACTCCAATCTAGAGCAAGAGAGCTTAACTAACTTTCCCAGAATCACTGAGATTTGTGTGAGAGGAATCAGTCAGTGAACAGGCATTTGTAATACACTTACGTGCCCAACATTGCCCTACATATATAGAAACAAAGAAAGGCAAAAACACAGTCTTTGACCTCCAATAGGGTCAGCGTCAACCTCAACCCCAACCTGGGGATGGATACCAATCAGCATGAGATGATGATGAAGACTTGGACCTGGGTGGTGGTGACATGAATGTAAAGGAGGTGTACTTAAATACACATCTTTTTAGCTTTAAGACCATCTCTCTATATATACTATGCTATGCTGATATCTGAATGTTCAAAAGATGATATATTGGTAAATACTGAGTTTATAGTAATAAAAGCTGGCAAAATATATTTGTAATATTCAAATTAATGCTTATAATCTTGAAAAAGTCTATGGATAGCATCAGAAAATCTCCTGATTTTTTAGAGGCAATATCATATAATAGCATGTTGATGCTTAAAAGAGGAATATCTGAGTTCCAATCCTGCATCTAGTACTTACTGGGTGAGTTACCATGTGCAAGCTCCATAATCTCTCTGAGCTTGTTTTGTCATTTGTAAAAAGGGCTTATAATAATACCCTTAATCCTTACCATATAAATGTCATTATGAAACTCAAATGTTTAGCAGTCTTGTAGAATTTATAATGTTAGGTGGTTTTTATTCATTCTCTATAAAGCTCTATATTTGCTTTTCCTAAAGAGAATACTAGTTTAGCTGGATCTCAGAGTCTAGGAAAGGCTATTAGGCTATGTAGTTCATAGAGTGCTGAACTTGGAGTCAGAAATATCTTAATGATTGTTACCCTAGGCAATTAATTTAACTTAATCAAGTTTTAGTTTCTTCATCTGTAAAATGAGGATAATAATGGCAACTATAAGATATGCAAAGTATTTTGCAAGCTCTAAAATGCTAGTGGTGATGATGATGATAAATCATGAGCTGTAAAATGAAGGAATTGTAAAAATGAGCTTATGATACTATCCATAGACTCTACAAGATTATAAAATGATGATTTCTGAGATCTCATTCAAAACTTATGATTCCATGTTTTATGACCCTATGAGATAAATAAATCCAGTCAATCTCCTTCACTTTGTGTCGTGCAGACTCAATTTCAGTCCATTCTACACTAAAGGACAGTGATACTGCTGTTGCTGCTAATTTGTATTTATTACTTAGTTTTGTTTTTCTTTTTTTTTTAGCACTTTTTAGTTTTCAAATGCTTTTCCCATTTTTCCATTTGATGTTTAACAAAGTACCCATAAAGTAGATAAAACAGACCTCTCATTTTGGCCAAAAACATAGCTAATTAGTAACTGAATCATTGTGGTCTCAGGTCTATGTGTCTTAAAACTCAGTCAATTCTTTTTCTATTTTTTTTTAAATTTTATTTTATTTGCATAACATATGTGTAGGTAATTCTTCAACAATAACCCTTACATAGCTTTCCGTTACAAATTTTTTCCCCCGACTTCCCCACCCCTTCCCTAGATGGCAGGATATCCACTACATGTTAATTATGTTAAAATATTGGCAAATCGAATATATGTATACATATTTCCAAACTTATCATTGTTGTGCAAGAAAAATCTTATCTACACAATCGATACATCAGATAAAGGAAACACAATGTAAGCAAACATCAATCAAGGAGTATGAGAATGTTATGTTGTGGTCCACATTTCGCATCCCTCTCTCTGGGTGTATATGGCTTTCTTCAGTGAACAATTGGAGGTGGTTTGAAACATATCATTGTTGAAGAGAGCCATGTCCATCAGAATTAATTGTCATATAGTACTGTTGTTGCCGTGTATAATGATCTCCTGGTTCTGCTCATTTCACTCAGCATCAGTTCATGTAAGTCTCTCCAGGCCTCTCTGAAATCATCTTGCTGGTAATTTCTTACAGAACAATAATATTCCATAATATTCATATACCATAATTTATTCAGCCATTCTCCAATTGAAGGGCATCTATTCAATTTCCAGTTTCTAGCCACTACAAAAAGGGCTGCCACAAACATTCTTGCACATGTGGGGCCTTTTCCTTTCTTTATGATTTCTTTGGGATATAAGCCCAATAGAAATGCTGCTGGGTCAAAGGGTATGCACAGTTTGATAACTTTTTGAGCATAGCTCCAAATTGTTCTCCAGAATGGCTGTATCCGTTCACAGCTCCACCAACAATGCATCAGTGTCCCAGCCCTCCCAGAACCCCTCCAACATTCATCATTAACTTTTCCTGTCATTTTAGCCAATCTGTCAGTCAATTCTTAAGATAGGAACTTGGATCCTCTGCTTCTCTCTCTCTCCATTATAGCTAGACCTTTTCCAAAAATCAAGGAAGTTGTTACAAGGATTTGATTGAGGTAGGCAGTAATGCCTAAATGATGTGGCCACTGGTCCCCTGAGGACATTAAAAAAGGCCATCTTAAATGGAGTCAGTTCCTTTCAAACTCAACGTATGAATCATGGTCCTGAACGTCACCAAAGCCTAACTTACAGACCAGATGAGTTTCTGAATGAAGACAAGGGTAAGCTGCCTCCATTGGAAGAGGAGGTAATTTGTGAATATTCCTTTCATGTTATGGTCCAGTAAACATTCTTTAGCTAACTGCTTATATATTACATGAGTATTTCATTTTCTTCTAATCTCAAACAAATTATCAAATTGATTATGTCAGAACTGGTCTATTAAACTTTCCCAAAACTAGACAATGTATGGTTTTTTTGGTAGCATAAAATACAATATACATCCCAATATTTCTGTTTATTTTAGTTTCACTGCCACTTTGTTCCTATGAAATCTATGGTTTTTATGATGAATAATTGTGACAATTTTATTCTTAAGATTGTAAGACAAATGCAAATAATATTTAAAAAGGAAAAAAAAGCAAAAAACAAACTTTATTTTTGCAAAAGTTATTCTGCCTTATTTGACCTCATAATTATGTTATCTGGAGCTGGGAAACCTAGAGTAATATTGCTGAAGATAATGTTAAAGCAACTCTTGAAAGTTTTCTCTTCCAATAACTCTTAAAATCCCAGGTGATTGCTCTTAATATTGAACCATATGTGGAACACAGGCAAAGGGAAAAGAGTATCTCGGCTTACTTTCAAGTCAGTAGAGAGGGAGTGAATAGACAGAAAAAAATCATTCTCATTCATTAGTCTTCCATAGTGAAATTATTGGCAGATGACCAAAGCAGAGACTTTTTGTGATCCCACAGAATGAGATTTATACCTTCTCTGGTTGCAAGGGAATTTAGAAAGTCCTACTTTGTCATTAAGATTTCAAACAATTATAAAGGCATAACTTTCCTAAAGCCAAGTTTGTTCTTGTTTTGTTTTGTTTCTTCCCATAGTAAAACTAGATCAAGACTTTGGTGGATTATTTCCAGCAGATAAAGCTGAGACAATAAGTAATTGAAATCTCCAAAAAAAAGTTATATGAGAACTCACTATTTGCATGGAAAATGACAACTTTTAAAGTTTTGATTAGGCAGCAAAATTTTCAAGATGATTTAAAAAACAAGAAAACACCTCTGTTTCTATGGCAACTTTCCAGCATATTCCTTATGAGAGAAATCATGTTAAGAATGGCTATGTCCAATAGATTCTCAACATTTGACAGGAAGAAAATAGCATGTGCATGCAAACCAAATTCATTTATTATTCCTTCCATCTCTGCCTTTAGCTCTCCTTTTCTGTCTCCTCTTCTCTTTCTTCTTTCCTTTCCTTTACCTTTTTTCTTTTGTTAGTCTAAAAAAGAAATAAAAAAGCCCACCTTATTGATATGTTTTATTTTTACTTCATCTTTATTTCTGAATAAATTGCCTTTTTTCCCTCCAGCCAGTTCAACTCTGAAGACAAAAGAATGAGAGAATAAAACAATTCAGCAAAACAATCCAACATATCAACCATGCCTGAAAACATTCTATACCTAGTCTCTATCTCTGTAAAGGAGGAAGCCTCATTCTTCTTTTTTTTCAAAAGAAAGAAGAGGAATAGAATTTTAAGTGATGGAAGAGACCTCAGAAGCCATCAAGTTTTATCCATAGTTGAAAAGAGTAAATAACCATAATCTGCTTTATAAGAGACCATTTAGTATCTCTGTAAAGACTGTCTGGAAGAGTGATTCTTTTGGCAGCCCCTTTTGTTTTGGAATGCTTTCAATTGTAACAATTCTTTTCCTTATAACAAGAGAAAACTTTGATTTTTTTTTGTTTTTGGTTCTACCCCTTGAGGTCAAACAAAACAAACTTAATCTCTCTTCTACAAGATTGTCCTTTATTATTTGGCCATTATTATCTTATCCCTCTCCCCCCTTCCCTTTCCCACTTTCCTCTTATTTTCTCTAAACTAAATTTACTTTTTTCAATAGATTTTTGTCTGTTATAGACTTTACTATCTTGGTGACCCTCTCACTTACCAATCTTTCTAGTGTTACCCAGAACTGAACATAGTAGTTCATAGGAGGTCTAACGAATAGGTAGAGTATAAAGTGAAAACAATGTAAGTGTGCCCGTGAAATCTTAGCTCACTAAATATTTTTAAAAGATACACACACAGCAAAAGGAAGTATTATGAACATTTTTTTATTTTTGTGATTTTAGGCCTGTTTGCAAAGGAGATATAAAATATTTAATGTTCAAGGATTTTAAAATTCACATATTGAACATTTTTCTATTGTTCTGTGATGTAATTTTTTTCTTATAAAGAGCATAGCTTTTATATAGCTAGGATTTTTTTAAACAGGTAATAATAGCTTGAGACTAACTGATCTTTTACCAACAGAAGTAGACTTTGGAATTATACTGTGCGTTTCTAAAATTCTCCATGACTAAGGTGTTAGTGATGGGGTATCTAAAGATGTTGAAAATAAAAGTCATTTGACATTTTCAAGCTGTATTACTATTGTAAAAGGTCACTTTAAGAAATGTAAGAGCTCTTAGCACTCCATTTGGACAAATGAATGTCAATGCAATGTTTCTTGGAACATCTACTGTCTATAGAAAGAAAGCAATTCAGCTTTTCGTTTTTGAAAATATCAAGAATTAAGGAAACACATTTGAATTTTGCCCTTTACAATACTCCCACTTTCTTTTACTATGGATATTGGGATGATTAAGCTATAATTTTAAGGATGCTTATTTGACCTAGAGTGACCTTTCTCTCTTTTTTCTATACACCTTCTGAATACAAAGTAAGCTGAAACATCCACTTCAAGTTCTCTTAGATTTTTTCCAAAAGGATTGCTTTTCCTTCAGTCAGGGCTATATGGAGGTTCATCAACAAATACTGGTTCCTTTCATAGGTATATATTCTTTGGATGACTAAAGTTGAGTAGATAGGTCAGTCTATGTATCTATATCTATATCTATATAAATAGATATAGATATAGATATATATGATATAGATATATGTAATAGTCTCTCTCTCTATATATATATACATATAATTAAGATCTACCATTTTGATTAACCAGTTTATATGTATATATTTAATATGTATATAGCTTGTAGAGATTCTTTGTTGGAATTTATAATTTTTCTGTCATGTATAGACTTACCTAATGAATGTCTCAATATTCAGCAGCAACATGACAATACATCACAGATTTGGAGCCAGAAGTTACCTTATAGGGCATACAATAAACCCCACCCTTATTTTATAGTTATCTGTAAAATATCTCTTTATAGAAACTGACACTTGAGTCTTTAAATAACTTACCCAAAGTCACACAAGTAGACAACAGAAAGTAGATACTTATCCAAGTTCTTTGACTCAGAAGACAGTAAGAAAAATTTTGCAAGTTACTAAAAACTCTTCGGTCTGAAAATGTCAGCTCTTTTTCAAATCCCCTGACAAGATCATCATAAAGATCTAGACACTCTAGACTATTTACTCTCAAATTAAAAAATGAAAGACAAATATCCCTTAAAACTAAGGTCTTCAATAATTCCAGAATTATGATTTTGGGTCAGTTTTGGCACTCGCTTTACTATTTCAGATTTTAGTACAACTATGAAATGATAGGTGGTCTGAAAATTTTTCATTCTGAAAAATGTAGCACCATATGGCCACCCCTAAAGCTTTGCACAATACATGACTAATTTTATACCTGAGGAAAGAATGGAAAACTGTGCTTCCTACTTTAATGACAAGGCATTCTTGGATAGATAATAGATACTTCATTTATTTGTCTGTATCTCTAAGCTTTGCATATCTAAGGTAAATATTCATTTGCCTAATTCTTATCAAAGTCTATCTCAATCAAAAATTTATTTTGAAATGAACTCTTTTCATTTAGTAATGACATGGTATAAAATTTAAGCAAATATGTTTTAAAATGTTAAAAATTAGAAACAATTAACTAACAAGTGTTTATTAAACATCTACTATGTGCTACACCTCTTGGAGCACTGCTTTGTTGCAGCAGAGGGGCTTGCATATCTCAATGAAATAATGAGTTATGTCATGTACAATTATCCCAGAAGGACAGGTCACAATGGAGATTTCTGAGAAAAGTTGATCCATTGGTGAAAGAAATGGCAAACCACTCCAGTGTCTTTGCCAAGAAAACGCCATATATTCTTGGGTTCAAAGATGACTGTAGACATTGACTATAGTTAAGATATTAAAAGATGTTTGTTCCTTGGAAGGAAAGCTATGGAAAATCCAGACAGCATACTAAAAATTATCATTTTGCTGGCAAAGGTCCATATAGTCAAAGATACGATGTTTTCAGTAGTAATTGATGGCTGTAGGAATTGGACCATAAGTAAAGCTGAGCACAGCAAAATCAATAGTTTCAAATTGTGATACTAGAGAAGACTTCTGAGAATCCCTTAGACAGCAAGGAGACCAAAACAGTCAGTACTTAAAGAAAGTATTTTTAACTGTTCTTTGGAAAGACAAATACTGAAGCTGAAACTTAAATATTTTGAATATATAATGAGAATACAGGACTCATTGGCAAAAAAAAAAAACAAACAAAAGCAAAAAAAAAAACTGATGTTGGGAAAGATAGAAGACAAAAGGAGACAGGAACAACAAAATATGAGATGGATAGATGGTGTCATAGAAAGAATGTACATGAGCTTGTGCAGACTTTGAGAAATGATACAGAATCAAAGTACCTGCCATATTTTGGTTCGTGAAATCAAAAAGAGATGGACACAGCTAAATAACTGAATAAAAGATATTATGTCCTAGGCATTACATCAAAAACTGGGGTTACAAAAGTAAAAATAAAATAGCCACTGCCCTCTAAGAGTTTATATTCTATCCATAATGTTGTAGAATAGTAGCTAAAGGATCAAGAATACCCTACTGGTCATGTGATAGACAAGTCATTTAACTTTGCAGTACCTTAAGCACCTTCTAAGTTCATGATAGACAAGTCATTTAACTTTGCAGTACCTTAAGCACCTTCTAAGTTCACTAATTACATGTGGGGTGCTGATCTGCCTGATTTGAAGAATTCAAAATAGATTTTTCACACTTATGAAATGACATTTAGAACAAAACAATAATTAAACATCCAGATATTTTAAGTTTTTTTAAAAATATTGAACCCTTGAGTAAATATAAGACAGAATAGGAATTAATTTCTTAATAATATTGTTATTTAAAAAAATTGCAAATTCAGTAGATTTCAGGATATTTTCTTATGACTAGATGATAACCTCTGGAATTATTATTAAATGAACCTGTTTTTAGTCAATGACTGGAATACCACCAGTTCTCAGTTACTCTATGAATTTTTCAAAATCTAGTTTGGGGAATTTTTATGCCAGTTGATTTTTTTTTGAAATCCCATGAAACATTTTTTAATTTATAAAAAAATTGTGACTAATGGAAACTATTATAAAAATTAATCATTTAATTGCTCATTAGCACTAGTATAGGAGGGTAACCAGGATATTGGCACAATTTTATAGTTTTTCATTTACAAGGCACATTTCTTATAGTATCCCTGTGAGATAGCTAGTATAGGTGTCATCATATTCATTTTACAGATGGAGAAACAAACTCAAGATAGGTTAAATGATTTGCTCAGTGTCACACAGAGACAGAGACTGAAACTTGGTTCTTGTGACTCTACTTCTTTGATATGAGTGTAATACTCCTAAGATGCAAATTAACCCCTCATTCATCTTGATGGTTGAAAAACTGATCACCCAGTAGCCAGACTGATTAAGAGGCTCCTTAAATATAGCTGGATTGATTCTGGGAAAGTAGACATATAGTCCATCAATACACCTATATATAGCCTTATCAGTTTGATAGGACCTACCAGAATTTGTACTATACTGGCATAGGGTTAGAGGATTCAAATTAATACCATATCATAATGAAGCATTGGAGGACTTCAAAAATGTCCTCCTCTTAATCCCACCCCCATCTTTGCATTATTCATTCTAGAATTTCATTTTTGTTTTAATTAATGATATTCCTCTTTAGTGACTCAGAGATTCCTGTGACTGCTATTTTTTATGCTCAGAAAGAATGGTAAAAAAAACTATGATATTTAATATTCCTTATGAACTGTAAATTTAAAAAAAGCTTCTTATTTCTGCCTATGTACTTGCCTTGTGATTTGAGCAAGCTGTCTCTAATGGGGACTTAGGTATGGCCTCATGGTTAGAACAGATAGATTTCTCTAATAGGTGGTTAAATGAGTCAAGTATCATTCTTTCCCACTCATAATGTTTTCAATACATTAAAACAGAGTATTTTGAAAATAAATAAACATAATGAACACTTTTACTGAGAGGCTGATAGAGAATGAGCTTTGAAATCAAGAAACTTGGGTTCAAATCCCTTTGAAATATGGTGCTTATATAGCTCTAGGCAAATTACTTAAACTTTCAGGGCTTTGGGGAATTCCCTAAGATTAAAAATTGTAGAAACATTATTACATTGGTAAAAAGTATTTCCTTATCTAAGAAATCCTATACTAATTAAATAATGTCTAGTCATAACCCCTATTTAAATCATTAATAAAATATAAAAACAAGATATAAAGAAAAATAAATTCAGCTACAGCTAGATACTTAATTTTCTAATTCTTAACACTTCTTGATCACTGGTTTATTTATTTTTAATTTTTTCTTCTTGCAAAGAATTTTAGATCTTAGATATTTCCTAGTCAAGTTCTCTCATTTTATAGAGGAAGAGGAAACTAAAGCTACAAAGATCATTTGATTAGTTAGTTGCAGAGTTGGGTGTAGGTTTTATGTTTACTGAGTATAATAATCCTCTTCCCACTATCTAATACTGCCTCTGATATACAATATCTTTCTTGGAGTTAAAATACATTGTTATAAGTATTCCTTTCATTTGGATATACCTATCTTTGGTGTGAATGGTATACCTTTTGGTAGGCAAGAAGATGGTTGAGATGTTAAATTGAAGATATCTGGACCTCACTAGATATCAGTGACATACTGATCAATGTCCAAGGGAAGAGTTTCAGAACTAAAAATGTTAAGTCCTTCTTATGTATTGTTTCAGGTATAAAAATTTCAGTTACAGGATGGCAGAAGAAGATGGGGGAGCAGTTTAAAATCAAAGGTCTTGAATTTGTCACTTATGTCATATTTGATCTTGGACAGATTACTTAAGTTCTGTATACTCCATTTTCATCCATGAAACCAAAAAACAAAACAAAACAAAACAAAAAAAAACTAAACTAGATGAACTCTAAAGTATAAATTCCTTCAAGTTCAAAATCTATGATCTTAAGTTTTGTATGTAAAGCTATAAGGAAGTCCGCCCCCTCCCCAACCAGTGCTAATTGCTAAATCATTGTTTTGACATTATTTTCCCTCACTACCATCCCTCCAACTTAATTATAATCCAAATTCTTTAGATAATTGCTATTATGAAGAGTTGGGAATATCTAGCCATTTTCCTCCCATTACCACCTTTCCTCCCTTCCCCTTTTCTCTCTCCCCTGCTGTATTTAGTTGCCTTTATTAGTTAGAAATATATGAATTCAAGAATTAAATTTTCCTTTTATTTCAAGAAAAAAGCAGCTCTTTTAAGATTTCTATCTTTATAATATCAATTCTTGGTTACTGAAGAAAGAATATTTGTAGGGCCATTGTTCCCATTTGACTTAGGCTTAATTCTTATTAGGTAATTATAGCTGTTCATACTCTTTCATATCGCATCATCATACGACTTAATGAGAATCATGAAAAAAATAAATGGAGTAAGTTAAGAGTAATTATTCTAGAGTGTTTGAATATGGGAAAGGAATTACTTAGAGAAAAATAAGGTAATAACTTCAAACCTCATCATGTTGAATGAAAGGAAATAATTTTGATAATGTTTCAGAAACAAATCAAAAATTCCTATAAAGAAAAGACAGATCTTTCATTGTTCACATAAGAAGATACTAGTGTGAATTAGATATCTGGAAATATGTTGCAACTGTGTTCTGGCCATAATTATAAAAATACTATTAAAATACTCTTTTTCCTTAAATTATTCCCACAAATTTATTTCCCACACAAGAATGATAATCAGCTGCATTATAAATAAACTCATCATCTTTTTAGACTACAGGACAAAATTCCCTTCCCTGGTTATTTATCTTTTCATATGTTTTTTTCCCATTTGAATTTAAATTCCTTTAGGGCAAGAATTGTTGCTTTTTTGATTTTGTATCCCCGGTTGTTAACACCATGGCTGGCACATAACAAGTGCTTAATAAATTCATTTGTTCTTTTCTTAACTTTTCATGACTTTAGGAGGGATAATTATTTTTTTTAAATTTTTCTTTTGTTGTAGGACAATCATGGTTAAGTGACTTGTCCAGAATCATACAGCTAGAAAGTCTCAAGTGTCTGAGGCCAGATTATAATTCAGATCTTTCTGACTCCAGACCAAGTACTTTATCCACTGTGCAACCTAGCTACCAATGAGATGATTATTTCTTTAATAAGTGGAATATAAACTGGAAATAGTTCCAATTGTTTTCATGAATGACCAAGATCAAAAAGTTTTCATTCAATAAAGTTGTGAAAAAATGGTTCTTAGAAATGCATATCACTACTGACATATGACTTCAATAACAAGAAGAAATTCTTCCTAAGGAAAGCAAAAATTGATGGAAAAATAGAAAAATGGAAAAATGTGAGGAAGAGTTTCATCTTTTTCTTACAGTGAATTTTTTATATCACCAAAACAAACAAAACACAAATTGACATGATCAAATACTCAGCCCAGAATCAGATAATTTTAGTATTAGAA
>JAJPUD010016408.1:2651-19640 GCA_023553655.1 Myrmecobius fasciatus
AAGGTTCTGATAAAGGCCTCATTTCTAAAATATATAGAGAATTGACTGAAATATATAAGAATTCAAGCCATTCTCCAATTGACAAATGGTCAAAAGATATGAACAGACAATTTTCAGACAAAGAAATTGAAACTATTTCCGGTCACATGTAAAGGTGCTCCAAGTCACTATTGATCAGAGAAATGCAAATTAAGACAACTCTGAGATACCACTACACACCTGTCAGATTGGCTAAAATGACAGGAAATGATAATGATAGCTGTTGGAGGGGATGTGGGAAAACTGGGACACTGATACATTGTTGGTGGAACTGTGAACGGATCCAACCATTCTGGAGAGCAATTTGGAGCTACGCTCAAAAAGTTATCAAACAGTGCATACCCTTTGACCCAGCAGTGTTTCTACTGGGCCTATATCCCAAATAGATTTTAAAGGAGGGAAAGGGACCCACATGTGCAAAAATGTTTGTGGGAGCCCTTTTTGTAGTGGCAAGAAACTGGAAATTGAAAAGATGCCCATCAATTGGAGAATGGCTGAATAAATTATGGTATATGAATGTTATGGAATATTATTGTTCTGTAAGAAATGACCAACAGGAGGATTTCAGAGAGGATTGGAGAGACTTGCATGAACTGATGCTGAGTGAAATCAGCAGAACCAGGAGAACATTATACACAGCAACAAGACTATATGATGATCAATTTTGATGGACGTGGTTCTCTTCAACAATGATGTGATTCAAACCAGTTGTGCTGCGATGAAGATAGTCATATACATCCAGAGAGAGGCCTGTGGGAACTGAGAGTGAACCACAACACAGCATTTTAATGCTTTCTGTGAATATTTCCATGCATTCTGTTTTCCTTCTTAGGTTGTTTTTTTTTCTTCTTCTCTTTCTAGATCTGATGTTTCTTGTGCAGTAAGATAACTGTATAGATATGTATACATGTATTGTATTTGTCATATAATTTATCCTATCTAGCATGTATTAGATTACCTGTCATCTAGGGGTGGGTGGTGGGGGGAGGGAAAGGAAAAACTTAGGGAAAAAAAAGTTTTTTTGCAAAGGTCAATGTTGAAAGGTCACTCATATGTTTTGCAAATAAAAAGCTTTATTAAAAAAAAGAAACTGTCTTTGAGCAAAGAAGCAATCTTTTATGCAAAAAAAATTGATTATTGAAAAAATATAAATACAAATTTGGAGAAAGTCTTTGAATCTTATATATTTTGAATATTTCTCATCTAGTTCATGTATCACTGAATTCATAAATTAGAATTATAAATTGGAGCCAATTTCCACTAATTCTTACCAGAAGAACACAAAATATAAGTTAAAAAAAGTTAGATAAACTATATTTTAATATATGGTCCTTTTCCCATCCTCTCCATTTCATTTAGTTTATTTAACGATGCTCTTTGAAGAAGATATCCATAGGCTTTATCAGAATGACAAAATTGTCCCATGACATACACAAATTAATGCATGCATACACACACGAACAAAGTTTAAAGGTCCCTGATTCTTGTCTATCTCCTCATTTTACAGATAAGAAAACTGAGGATACAAGAGGATAAAGATAATATTCCAACTCATTTCCATAAAACCCGATTTATAAATAATCCCTCATTAAAGACTCTATAGTCATTTCTCCTCTAGCATCATTCCCATCATTCACAATCATATAGAGAATTTAAAATTTGTTGAAATTTTTCTTATGTCTTCATGTCATTCATATTTACCATCCATTAAATGTCATTTTATTATATCTGAATAATTCATATATTTTAAATATGTCAATTACTGTTATTGTGATTACTAGGATAATCAGATAGAACTTTAAATTGGCATGAGTCAATATTTATTTATAAAACTGTATGAAAATGTTTGATTAAAAAATGCACACTCAACCCAAAACAAACCTCTTTGTAGGATATCATAGTTGTAAAGGATAGACTGCTTGGCTTAGAGTTAGAAGTTCATTGTGTTTGAATCCAGTACAGTTAACTGTAATTTATAGCTCACTTTAATGATTGTAAAGGAGATCATGTCATTTGCTCTCAGGGAAATAAGTGCCATTTACAATCCTTTTTCCATCCTCTGCATTTCACTTAATGTATTTCACAAACTGTTTGAAGAAGGTATCCATTGACTTTATCAGATTGACAAAATTGGCCCATAACTCTGATAACTAATTAGAATAGTGGATAACTAATTAGAATAGTTATTATTCTAATTGAGTAGAATGCTAGACTTGGAGTCAGGAAAAAACTGAGTTCAAATACTGCCTAAAATACTTAGAGCAATATCATCGTAAGCAAGTCATTTAATCTTTATGGATCTTAGTTTCATCCTCTGTAAAATAAGACAATAACTTTTAAGATCCCTTATACTAGGTTTCATAGGAAGTAAAGTACATTGAGTACCCATTTTTCCATTTTACAGATGATGAAACTGAAGTTAAGTAACTTGCCTATGGTAACAGTTCATATTCTTCTGAGGCAAAATTAAAGCTGTGGTCATCCTGACTTTAGTATCATTATTCTATCTACTGGGTCATTTATTTATGTATAAAGAAACTTTGATCAAGTAATTGTGTCCAGAGTCACATAGTAAGAGCCTAAAGGATTTCAAGTCTTGTTTCTATGATTCTTTAGCCAGTGTTTTTTCCATTATGACTTTTAATCTCTCATGCTTCATAGTTCCATGACCATGGGCAAGTCATTCAATCTCTCAAAAATGGAGAGAATAATACCAGTTATACTTATCAGAAATGGTTATTACAAGATTAAAATGAAATAATGCAAGTCAAGTGCTTTGAAAACCCTAAAGTATTATATAAATATCAGCTATCAATATGCTGGTCATAGTAATGCATATATAACATATGTTAAAATATGAAAACTAATTTCACTAGGCACTCTTCATTGGAACCCCCAAATCTATATTGCTAACTATGGTTACTTAAAACCTCAATACACTGGAGGTTTTAGTTCTGAGAGTACAGCAGTTTTAGAGCTTTAGAGATGGAAGAGGGTTTATAGATTATCTAGTCAAATACACACACACACACACATACACACACAAGGGGAAAGATGGAGTATGAATGAGCAGGGGGTTTATGGTTCCTGGGCATCTTCTTCCATGGAGTTTAAAGCAGAAAACTCAGTAGGAACAGAAAAGAAATATTACTTATGAAATGATTAGTGTAATGACTAGCATACAGTAAGTGCTATACAAGTGTTAATTTATTAATATTAATAGTAGTGTTAGTATCATTATTATTATCATTATCATACTTGTTTCACTTACCTCACTTAGATTCCAGGAAGGCTTACTTTCTCATCCCTAGAATCATATAATGTCAGAATTGTAAATATATCTTTATTAACTCAGTCCAATTCTTGCTGTTGTTCAGGTATTCACTCATATCTGACTATGTGTTCCCATGGACTTTGTCCACAGGGTTTTTTGGCAAAGAAATTAGAATGATTTGGTTTATCCTTCTGCATTATCCTTCTCCATGTCGCCATTTTACAGATGAGAAATTGATTTGCCCAGTATCATACAATTAGGAAGTGAAAGTGGATTTGAATTCAGGTCTTTCTGACTTCAGGATTGGTGTTCTATATACTGCATCAACTAGTTGCTCATATTTTTAGTTTGCTGCTTATTATTCAAATACATTTTTGGCTTATCCAGTTTGATCCAGGGTCACTATGACAGTGTCCAGCCAGCTACATTTCCCCTCTGGAATTCTAGGAGTATATCTGAGGTACTAGTGATGGCTCTATATTTCTAACATCTCAATCATCTATTCTAGGTTTAGTTTATAGTTAGCAGTCAGAAGCTAAAATTTTAATACATTTAATAACTTAACATTAGTTGCTTTAACAATGGCACACAGTTATCCCTTCCACATCAGTTTTCCCTATCACAGTTTCAATATATCATGGGGCAGTACAAGAAATTCAATGGGAATTTGCTGGGGGGGGAGTTTTATAGAAGATACAAATAACATGCTAAGTCTAGCAGATGACAAAGAAAAAGTTTAGAAACTCATAAACACATATCTATATCTATAGTAATATATTTTATTTTAATGTAATAATAATTCAGACTTCTCTGGTAGAAAAGAGAGTTTCTAGAAATATTATACAGGTTTTTCAGATCACAGGGATCCTGTCCCCTTAACCCCTGCAATTTGGAAGGGATAACTGTATTTATTTCAAAAATGTAGTAAGAACAAAAGTACAAATATTTTATACCAACAACACAGGGTGAAATTTCTCCTATACTAAATCTGCCATTGGTGAGGGGGTGGAAAATGGGCTTCTTTATAGAAATTATTGTACCAGGTTTATATCCAAATGAGTCATTCAACCCAGATAATCTAGATAAATATTCATCTCATCTTCTGCCATTCTAGGACAAGACTATTCTTCATTTTTCTTGAAATCATATCTGAATTAAAGGCAAAACCAGGCATGGAACCAACTCTTAAACTCCCAGGCAATACAGGAATCTTACATCTGGGGGAACTAGCTTTTTTTTTTAAACTCACAGTCACAGTTTCCAAATTCCTTCATTAATACCAAAGAATAAACATTGAGGTATTCTATGAACTGAGGTTCTTATTCTTTGATCCCCAAACTGGGAAAGGGTCTGAGGCTTCTTTCCTTATAAAATGTTCTTTCTCTTCCTGCCATCCAATAAAAATATGCCAGCTGAAGAGAAGGAAAAAAAAATGAGGCTATAGCTGATTAAATATTTTGCATTCATACTCTCCCCTTCCCCCAAATACTTTTAAGTTCTACAGATGGAACCAATCAAGAAGCTTATTCAATAAATGTTTGGTAGACCATAACCAGTAACAGAAGATCTACACAAGATTAAAAACCTCTCCAAGTTACTTTTTTTCATGATTCTCCTGGAAAAAGGTTCTCCAGTCTCTTACGAGTAGAGAATTACATCAGTAATACTCTGAGCATGCTAATAAGGATTGGGCTCCTTGACCAGTGTCCCATTTTATCATCTACAAACTTTAACAGGAAGCAATAGAATACAACATACATCCTTATTATCTTCATCTCTCCTTTTTGTTTTCCCTACTTCTTATAATGCTATTTTTTGAAATGTATTTCACTGAACACTTAATTTTTCTTCCCATAATGTAAAGTCTGCATCTGCTAATAATCTTAAAAAAAAAAGAAAACCATAACATAATTTCCAAATAGTGAAATTTTGATAAAAACACCTTCAATGGAAATAAGGGAGATATTTTGAAATTCATATTTATATGTGAGGCATAACTATTCTATATACTGCTAAAATGTTCTTATATGTCAAGAATCAAGCTTAGATTAATAACTATAAGAATGCAAAGCAACCAAATGGTAAGCTAGTCAAGAGCTCCATATGCCTTGCAGCAGACAAAGTCAATAAAAACAAAGAATAAATCTCAGCTGACATTGTTCAATAGGGATTCTTCATTGGAACCATTTAAGCTGTTACAGATGGGCAAATAACTGCACATATTTGCCAAGAATATTCTTCAGTCTATGATTTCCCAAAGTGAGGATTTAGTGTAATTCAGTCACCTACATTTGAAATGGATGAGCTGCTGAAATACATTTTTAAAATAAATCTTTAAAAATTAAGATAAAGTCAAGATGGGCAATATTTTTGTGAAATCCCAGAATTCCTCAAATATTTCTGATAAAATGTACATCAGAGAACCTCATTTTAAAATTTGAAATATTTATAATAAATGAATAAAACAATCAGTTTTTAATGAGTTTATGTGTGTGTGTACGTGTGTGTGTGTGTGTGTGTGTGTGTGTGTATTACTGAGTCATAATCATAGATGAGTGAATAGGGATAAGCAATATGTGCCAAGAATTCACAAGGACCAGAAATAGGGTAAATTAAAGAACTTAGAAATTTTATGTCCTATGAAGAAAGAATAATGGGAACATTTAATGATAATATTGTGGTTGAATGTACTTCATTCTCAATGAGAAACATGACATCAGGAGAGTGATGCCATGACTTGAAAGTGAATTGTATTTAAGTGAGAGAAAATAAGGATCTTCATTTCCCTCTGAAGGAAGAAATAGCAATAACTCAATTTGCTTTGGATTCAGGAACTGAGAAAAACATCAAAGGTAATTTTTTGAATACAATTAAAACAATATTCTAGTTTGGCTAAAATATCTTTCCTCTAAATTACTACTCTGATATTTCATCAAAGTATGTATCTTGACAGTAAGCTTGAAAGGAATCCAAGCTTTTTGAAGCTTTATTGAGTTGGACATATTTTGAACCCAGAGATGAATAATTTAAATGTTTAAAAGTTCCTTACTTGAAGACAGACTAAGGGTCAATTAATATTCTTTGGACCATAAAATTCATAAACATCATGCAACAATAATAATGTCAGAGATGTTAATGAATATGCTTGCATTGAATCTCTTCAATGAATCTCTGATCTCTCTGATATGGCTTCTCACTTCAGCAATGAAAATTATTCTCACCCAAGATTCACTATAAATGATGCTTGTCTTGTCTTTACACAAATCCACCAATCTTCTACATGCTATGTCCTCAACTCTAAATTTGATGATGTTGCTTACAAGTTAATAGAATGCAGACGCTATCCACATTTACTTCCCTTCTACCACTAGCCCAACATTTTATTTTTCATCCATGATTGTCTTTCATGAACTTTTTTATCCCACTTCTCTTGTGAAAATGAAAGAATCATAAGTTCATAAAATGAGAATGGAAGTGAACTTGGAGACTATCTAGTCCATCCTCTGCAAATTACAGATGAGAAGACCAAAGCATCAACAAGTTGTGTCTTACCAAAGATTACATAGCAAACAGGTCAGAAAGATATGATATAATTTCAGGTCTCCTGAATCCAAAATAAGAGCTTTTTCTACTGTACCATACTAACTATATTGGTAAGAAACCATAGCCTGATCAAGAAATCTATTAGTGCTAACCAGGCACATTCCCATTGTCCTTTACATGAAGTTCAACTAGATGTCAGTGGAGATGAAGAAGAGGATAGTCATTAAAAAGCTGGACCTTTGTTTCAGATAATAATTTCTGCTGATAGAAATATATAGTGTTCCTATAGGAATTTATGTTTATATGTATTGTTCACTTTTCCCTCACCACTAGTGCTATTATTAGTACTCCAAAATTAGTTACAAGAAAAATAACATAGCTAATAAGATGAAAATCAATCTATCTACTCTGTATGGATAATTAAGTAAGTATAATTGTGTAATTGACTGAAATCAGAAAAAAATGTAAATCAAAAATTCCGTTATGATTAGTAGGTAGACAGTTTCTATGAGAAATCAGTGTATTTCCATAATCAATGAGAGATTTATTTTCAAAATAATAATAATAATAATAATATTGCTGATATTGTTATTTCCATTTTGTGGGAAATGAAGAATATATGCATATATATTCTTTTGAGATTCAGGTTCAGAATTTGCTGAAGAAAATTTGCTAAAAATACATTTGGCTCATGCCATGTCCTATGAAGATCCTTCCAAAGAAATCACATAATTTTAATCCAATGAAAGATATGTGGTATAGTTTAAAAAAAAAAGTTGCATTAAGTAATGAAGAAACCTGGGTTTTGTTGTTTGTCTGTCACTAATTGACTGGACAGATTCAGGCTTCCTGCATCCCTCTGAGCCATAGTTTACTCATCTTTCAAAAAGAAATTATTCTGACTGAAATCTGACCACATGGAGATTGAATATACTCTTGACTTCTTTTTATTTAAATTTATATGACAAGTATTATGATCCCCCTCGAAACTTTAAAATTGCATTAACACATTTGGATACTAGAATAATCTATTCCATCATAAGGTTTAGGGAAGAGATAATGTGAATTAACCCAATTTTTTTTTAATGTCACTAACAATAAAATCTAATTCCAGAGATCCATAATGTTATAAACATAGAATTTGGCCAAAATTGGAACATTTTCCAATATAGTAATAATGAGTCAAATAGATTTCCTTAAGTCAGTAACTTCAGAGCTACCAATAACAATCACTTTTACTAGATCATGGAAAGTGTTCCAGAGAAGTAGAGAGTCACATCCTTGTGAACAAGAAAATCAAAGAACAGACTCCAAATCTGCCTTGGTATTATCTTTCTCAAGTGGATGAAATGTACTGGAAAACATCACATTCAAATTCTAAGTCATAAATAAAAATAGAAATAGTTTTACCATGAGACTGGAACAAACTTGAGAAAAGATCTCCTTACTAAGTGATTTTTCTATATTTTTGCAATTTTGTTTGAAGGTATGTTGCATATAATAAGAAAATCAATATGATTTCTGAGAGAATTGACTGGAAATGATGGAGATTGAACCAGAGGTTTACAGATGATGTCAACAAAGTTCTGGACAAGACAAAGTCAACTCAAAAAAAATAAAAACAATAAAAACAAAAATAAAAACAAAACAAAAACAAAAACAAAAAACAATGTTACTGTGTAATTGCGGCAGTGGAAGAATCTTAAAGTGAAATGGGGATTTAAGCAGCCAGAACAGGAAAGAATAGAAAGAGATATAGTATTTCTAGGAGAAAGCTAGGTTTTACTGGGGAACAGATAATGTAGAGAGTATGTAAGGAAACATCTTATTTTGAGCTAAAGTATCGTTAAAAAGGATATCATCCAGCTCTTACATTCACAAAAAAGAAAACTGAACAAAATACATATGAATTTAGTGAAATAGAGTCAAAAAATTAGTAAGTGGCTCAAACACTGGTACTCTTTCTATAAATTTAGATCTCCTACCTCCCACTCATTTCACTCACTCCCACACAATGCCACAGTAAAGGCAAGCTACAAATGATAGAATGGAAACAATGAAAAGTGCATGTAAAGTCATAGATAGTTTACAATCAAAAGGAAAATTATTGATTAAAGCAACTTTTGTAATTTTTGCTAATAATTTACCCAAGCAGGTTGGACTTACTTTGCACCATATGTCACCAGGCCAGGCAGTGAGCTGGTAGGATGGGAAATGGGAGATTTAGCATAGTGCATAGCTCTCTCTGACAAGGGATTGGATTACTGACATCTATGGGACAGAATACCCATCACCATGTACTGGTTCTGATAATAATTGCTATGATAATAATATATCTATTTTGTTTTTCAGTGTTTTGAATTATTAATTCATAAGCAAAAAATATATGTGTATATATACATGTTGCTGTGCTAAAAATCTTTCACATTACATAATCAATGCCTTCCTAGAGGTTTTATTTCATTACAATAGTTCTTTTGTCTGTTTTGTTTCCTTGAAACAAAATTTTACTTTAAGGAGCTCTTGATATTACCATATAAATTCAAAGTGAAACCTACACATATTTCCATATATATGTATATACACATAATATATGTATAATATATATATATATAATTTACATATGTATATATGATTAAATATGTATGTGTGTCTTGCTACATATATTTCAACAAAATCATTTCTTATAACCTAAAGAATTTTTACTCACCAATGGTTAGTATATTAAAGTGACATAATCTATGCATGGCTGCTTGGATATATTAAAAGAGAAGTCTTCTAAACCAAGAAAGTTAAACCTTCTTATCCTTCTAAAATTCTTAAAAGAAAGCAGTATTCCTCAATAAGACATTCTGCAGGGGAAAAAATTAAAGTAAATAAAAACAAATAAACCAGTCATGACCTCAGGGAACTCAATAAAATTTTAATGACCTAGAGTTATTATTTCAGGCTCAAATTACAAATTATAGTAGCAGAAAACATAAGGTTGTCAGCATTTTCCTTGGAAACTTTTAGCCTTTGTTTGTTTTTAGCTTAGTTACAAAGATATGTACAGAAAAATATAAACACTGCCAAGTTCACAGACAGAGTTACCTTTGTGTGGTATGTATGTATTTGTGTACATATGTATACACATATATGCTCTCTCACACACATATGTGTGTATGAATATATATCCCTTATTTTCATATCCAATGATTATATCAGCATATTGTATTTCCTCTGCTCATACAGTTCAACAATTATTTTAAAATTTATAGTCTTAAGAATTGACTTGTTTTTGTTGTGCTGTCTTTTGGTTGTGTCCAACTTTTTGTCACTGCATTTAGGATTTTGTTGGCAAAGATATTGTGGTGACTTGCGATTTTGTTCTTCAACTCATTGTGCAGGTGAAGAAATGAAGGCAAAGAGGATCAGATAACTTATCAAGGTCTTATTTATCATGGTCATAAAGCTGTTATGTGTCTAGATCTCTACCCACTACACCATTCACTTCTATCTGGACACAAAACAAACAAAACTTCATATCTGAGAAAAGTCACTTTATGGACATTTTTAGGCATAAAAGAAACCTATGTAAAGAACAACTAAAAAAAATTTTTTAGTACTTCCAATATCTATGATCTCACTGATGTGGATAACCAAATACTCCATCCAATTATTATTATTTTTTTTTTGCTCTTGTCTACATCTTCCCACTAATATACCTTTGGAATCTCATTGAACATTCTGAAAGACTGTCTATATCTAATGATATTACTTAAGTATGAGTCATGAAATTTCACTTTTTAAATCTATTTCTTTTAAAGTTTATGATATAAATATATAGCTGAGAAATAAAAATTTATTGATTTAATGATTAATGTTAAGTATACTCTAGTAATTTCCAAGCAATTGTTCAATTTCTGGAATTAAAGAGTAATGTTATGCTCTCTTAGAGGCCAAGAGAATTTGAAATTTGGGAACTACTGACTGCTGTTTCATTTCATGTATGGATTCACAAGTTTGTATGGTATTTGGAGAATGATGAATCATGACCCATTAGCATGAACGAACACATGTATCTGGAGGTGAAACAATCATTAGTATCAAATTTCACAAAATGGACTCATCTTTTTGATCAGTGATCAACTCTATTTAATTCAGGTCCACATCATAAGAATTCATGAAAAACAATCAGAAGACTGTCTCTACTCATTTTCCTAAGGAAAAAGCAGGAAAACATTTATCAATGCAAGTGATCAGAAAACATGCCCAGTTATTGTAATTTTCCATACGGGTTCTTCCATGTTTCTGTCTAGAAGACTAAGATTGGTGGAAGGCTTCTGACTTCTCCCATTGCAATTTTTTTAATAATATACTTTATGCTATGAATTCTGCATTAACAATCTCTCGCAGCACAGCCATAGTCATTATGTATCACCATTGTCCATTGGGTAGCCTTTAATTCTTTGGAGACTGTACAATTTAAACATTTGTAGTAGTTGTATAACATCAACAAAAGGATAGCGACTTTCTTTTTTAAATTACATTATGATTGTTTTTGAAAAACAAGAATAGTACTGTAAATTAAAAGCTCAAAGTAGCGTAAAGTCTTATATACAAAACAACATGTTTTATTACATCTTATTTTCCCCATTAAAATCAATTGTTTTATTCATCTGCTCTCTGTACTAATGGAAAACAAAACAAAACATTGATGAGTATATGCCACATTGGTTTTGGCATGAAAAAAAAGGAAAATATATTTTCTTTTGTATGTTGTTATATTTTTAATATGAGCATCTATTTGAAAAAAATGATATTTTCCATCAAAAGAAAAGAATATTAAATATATCTTAATAGCTTTGTTTTGTCTCTAATTCTTTGGATCACTAAATCTTGTGTGCATCAGACTTTAGGGTATAAACTTTGTTAGAAGGAAATTCAAGTCACATGATTTCATATTCTAATTCCCAGTAAGGAATTTCTACCTAAAAAAAAAAAAAAAATCAGACAATATGATGTCTAATGTTCATTGTTCTTAGACCTCCTCTTGATGCCCTTTTATCTACCAGAAAGTAAATATCCCTAAAAGAAGTGGATAATTTGGGGATTTGTTTTGTTTTTTTGTTTTGTTCTGTTTTGTTTTTTACTATCATATTATGTAAGAATATTTTTTTTTCTTTTATAAGTACAAATGATTTTCCCCTTAAATAAGTATGATATATTTTTCGTGTTTCTCCAATTAACATCTTAAAATCATTACAAGCTTATCGAGTAACATCAAAATGTGTCTATGCACTGACCAGTTTCTTACTATCTACTTAATATTAAAACTCAATGCTTTCCTCAATGAGCCTTCCGATCTGATCATGTGCATTCCAATCCAATTCAGCAAGCATTCATAAAATGTCTACAATGCATGAGCTATTTTCCTAAGCAATGATACAACATAAGATATTTCATAAACTTAATATGGTTGTATTTCATCAAGATATATATATATATAAATATATAATTTACATATATATACATATATATGAGATATAGCTATAGCTATATGTATGTGTGTACATACACATATTTACAGATATATGTATATACACATATCTATAACTTACAGAGAGCATGTATATATGTATATATATAGTTATAGCTATAATTTTTCCATATAAATACATAGATGTACATATGGGTGGAGTCAAAGGAAAATAGACCAAAGAGTAATGTACATGGACAATTATCAGTTTATATATACTCTTCTCTCTACAGTGAATATAATCTTCCAATTCTAATAATGAGGGCAATAATAAATGTTCCATATTATTTAAAATATAAAATAAGTTTCTCATGTGCATATACATATTTACATTCACATACATACAAACACACATATATCCACTTGATCATACCTTAGAAAGGAAAAAAGATCAAACAATTCTCATAGAATTAAAAGAAAATGGGTTTCAAAAACTTTAAAGTTTTTGCTAATAAATTCATTTCTGCTCAGTGACACAGTAACAGTTGAATTTATGTGTCACATGTGAATAAATATCCAGTGTATTTTTTATTACTTGATTCACTATATTAAAATATCAGGTGGCCTTATAATGTAGGTACTAAAGCCTCTTCCATACAGAATGCTCAATAATCCTGTCCACCCCAATGTCTCCTTTCTCAGAGGCACTCTAATGTCTGGGAACTGTTGTGCTCATTCTGATAAAGGTTATTTTCTCTCTCTGTGGCATGATCTGGTGACATATTTCACATATTTCTGGGGAGAGATAAAATGGAACAAGAAACCCTTGACAAATTTATTTTCCTCCAGCCAATTTGCTATAATCAAAGAAAGCAAGACAGAAACAACAAACAATGATGTGTTAAGATTTTTAATAGAATATAAAGAAGGGAATAAACTCTTACCCTTTTCCAAAGAGTAAAATATTTTGTTGGGAGAAAACCATTGAATTAGAGAACAAGTTGCTGAAGAGCAGCCATAGTCCTGGTGGACTTTAAAAAATGTTTGCCAGTTCTGAAGGCTAGCTAAATAAGCATAATCATCATCATAAAATAATGGCATCAGCAACTGAGACATTACAAATTTTGAAGAGAAAAGTTCTCAGATTGTTGCTGTTCAGTTTCAGTTGTGTCACTATTTATGGACTTGTTGGCAAAAACATTGGGGTATTTCCTTCTCCAGTTTATTTTATAGGTAAGGAAACTGAGGCAGATACAATTAAGTGACTTGTCCAAGGTCACACAGCTGGCAAATGTGTAAGGCCAGATTTGAAATCAGGAAAATTAGTCTTCCTGACTGCCATCCCAGAACACTATCTACTATACCATCTAATTGCCTGTTTATAGTATGTGTTTTAGCAAGTGAGGTAAGAATGAGCACTGGAAGAAACCATTCCATAAGAGATTATCATTTCTTATATCTCAGGAAAGAGTAGAATTTACTTCTCCCCTTTCTTTTAGTTTTTATATCTTTTCAGTGGTGTTACTCACTCAGTAGAGAGAGTCAAACCAGAAGAAAAGAAGAAAGGCAGTCGAATGTTGGAAACTACCTCTATGTGTATTTAGAAAAAAAAAATATATATATATATAATTCACAGGGAAAAAATGAAGAAAGTCATCTATGGATTCAGGAGAAAATTAGCTCTGGCTATTCAGAAATTGAATTCTGAAAGATAGTAGATACTGAGAATCCAGCTTTGAAATATATCAGTAGAAATTCCTTGACAAGAAATAAGTTGTGTATGAATATTAGAAAGGGGTGGGGTGGGAAACAGATCTTGCAATAATGATGGTGGCTTTCTTTCCTCAAAGTTTCCCTTATATTTGCAGCATATTATCAATGAGTTGTTCTGTTTATGTATGTTTTTATGAGTCACTAAAACAACTGGTTTTATTTTGAGCTAATTGTGTCTATCAGGAGACTATCAAAACTCAATGCAGACTAAGGCAATACAAAATTAAAAATACAGACCCACTGGGAACCATGCATGTGGGGACTGAAGACATAAACTATGGAATTCTAATTGAGGATAGGTATTGCTTTTTCAGTGAGATAGTTCTTAGCACAGGATCAAAACTGGATCTTTTCCTTCTAAATACCACAATCCTAAAGAAATAAAAAAGGACAAAATATTTCTGATTTTAATTGTTCCAGAACATACTCCAGTTCAGAAATAGATTCTAGATCACATCTGAGGGTGTACTACATCCAGTTGTCATGACCGTATTCTATTTCATTCAATGCAATTCCACAAACATAAATTAGGAACTTCCTATGAGCAAACCAATGAGATAAATTCCTAGAACGGTAACTTTCTCTTCTGGAGTGAGTCATGCTCCATTTCTAACACAACTAAACAAGGCAAAAGTTCTAAAATATTAGTAAAATTGAAGCTTTGTAGCTACTCTGGCACTGATAGCTATGAAATATAGTAGAGAGAATGATGGACTTGCAGGCAGGATTATCTGGATTCAAGTTTGGCCCCATACTTAGTGACTGTATCTTTTGGGACTGTATCTTAACAGATCTCAGCTGATGTTGTTGTTAATTTTTAAAATGAGGATAATAATATGTAAATTATCCAAGTCACCAGATTGTTCTGTGGCTCAAAGATGAGACTGTATGTAAAGCAAAGTAAAAGGTAGATTCATCATAGAAATATCAGTTATGATTATTTTTAATTTACTTATTGAGAGCATATGCTATTATGGGAAATGGTAACTTTAAAATCATATGTGTGTATGTTATACATATTATATAGATACTATTTTCACAAGATTATAATACATAAACCCAAGTTATCAAATTAATTTCAAATATACTAGAAAAGAGTTTAAACACAGTCCTCAGTTAGCCTGATTATGCACAAAATCACCTTGTATTTCCCCAATTTTATTTCATAAGCTATTCAAATATAAAGTTTCTATTAAATAGAGCACACCTATATTCAGCTCTTTGTCTCCCAGACAATGCAACATTTTTCAAGCACAGAAAGTAAACTCCAGAGACTTTTACCTTAAGAAAAAAATACTCTTAATAGTCAGCCTGAAGCAAAATTATTAAAGTGGAAAAAGTGCTTTCACTCTTTTGTTTCATATTTAGCTTCCTTTTACTTCTGTCCTAGTGATGAACAAGAACTCTTTCCTGACTATATAGACTTCTCAGGGATGCATAATAGCACTCACCAACCAGGCCCAAGCCAATACTCTCTACACTCTGGAACTTATACTTGTTATGATTCTCTTTAGTAATTATATTTATCTAGTCTTCAACTGCTTTTTTCCTTCTACCAGTCCCTCCCAGTCCTACCTCTGTAAAGTCCCAGTAAAGATCTATCTGAGCATTCTACTGTCTTCTCTGGAACCCTTGTTCCACTACTGAAATTTGTTTTTTCTCATTTCTGTGTTGAGGTATTCATTGAGACCTTAGTCTTTCCTTATCACCCTGTATTTCTAGATAAAATTCTTTAAATTTCTTGGTTGTATTTTTATTGAGTCACATAAGAATTAATGTCATTCTAATGTAGGATGGTTTACCTCTCAGACCTGTGGAGGGGGAAGGAATCTGTGACCAAAGAAGAACTAGAAGTCATCATTAATCACAAAATAGGTAAGTTTGACTATATCAAGTTAAAAAGTTTTTGTACAAACAAAATGAATGCAGACAAGATTAGAAGGGTAGCAGTAAACTGGGAAAATATTTTTACATTCAAAGGTTCTGATAAAGGCCTCATTTCTAAAATATATCAAGAATTGACTCAAATATGTAAGAATTCAAGCCATTCTCCAATGGATAAATGGTCAAAAGATATGAACAGACAATTTTCAGACAAAGAAATTGAAACTATTTCCGGTCACATGAAAAGGCGCTCCAAGTCACTATTGATCAGAGAAATGCAAATTAAGACAACTCTGAGATACCACTACACACCTGTCAGATTGGCTAAAATGACTGGAAATGATAATGATAACTGTTGTAGGGGATGTGGGAAAACTGGGACACTATTACATTGTTGGTGGAACTGTGAACAAATCCAACCATTCTGGAGAGCAATTTGGAGCTATGCTCAAAAAGTTATCAAACTGTGCATACCCTTTGACCCAGCAGTGTTTCTACTGGGCCTTTATCCCAAAGAGATTTTAAAGGCGGGAAAGGGACCCACATGTACAAAAATGTTTGTGGCAGCCCTTTTTGTAGTGGCAAGAAACTGGAAATTGAAAAGATGCCCCTCAATTGGAGAATGGCTGAATAAATTATGGTATATGAATGTTATGGAATAGTATTGTTCTGTAAGAAATGACCAACAAGAGGATTTCAGAGAGGACTGGAGAGACTTGCATGAACTGATGCTGAGTGAAATCAGCAGAACCAGGAGAACATTATACACAGCAACAAGAGTATACGATGATCAATTTTGATGGACATGGTTCTCTTCAACAATGATGTGATTCAAAGCAGTTGTTCTGCGATGAAGATAGTCATATACATCCAGAGAGAGGCCTGTGGGAACTGAGTGTGAACCACAACACAGCATTTTAACGCTTTCTGTGAATATTTCCATGCATTTTGTTTTCCTTCTTAGGTTGTTTTTTTCTTCTTCTCTTTCTAGATCTGATGTTTCTTGTGCAGTAAG
>JAJPUD010016408.1:24137-34154 GCA_023553655.1 Myrmecobius fasciatus
ACCCATACATATGTTTTGCAAATAAAATAAAATTTAAAAAAATGAAAAAGAAAAAGAAAGGAAAAAAAACTCTAGAAAGAAAATTGTAAGATTAAAAAAATATGAATCCTTTTCTATCACTTTCATGGATTCTTGATTGGTTTTACTTTAAAGTTCTAAATCTCTGCTATAGAGACAAAATCTATCTGACCATTATTCTGAAAAAAAAAAATTTCATTATTGACTTTGCAGAACATTATTGAATGCAACTAATTAAATATAGAAACAACACAAATTATTACTATAATTTTTTTTCATCAGAATTCTTCATCTAATAAATAGCCATTACAAACATTCATATTGTACTTAACGGCTGTAAAGTATTGAATTATGTTGTTGTTCATTTCAGTCATATCTGATACTTTGTAAATCTTTTTGGGTTTTCTTGGTAAAGACTAGAGAGTTTTGTCATTTCCTTCTCCATTTTACACATAAGAAAACTGAGGCAAATTGTTAAGTGATTTGCCCCAGGATCACACACCTACTGTGTGACTGTGGCCAGATTGGACTTCAGGTCATCCTGAGTCAAATCCATACTCTCTATCCACTACTTTACCTAGCTACCTACGTAACATCATTGGATTCTCACAACCACTCTTTATTTTTAAGCTTTCAGATATTGTCATTCTCATATCTTAGATAAAGCTACTGAAGTTCATCTGGGTTGAATGACTTGTTCTTATTCATGTAGCTTCTGAGAATAAGAGTCTTGATTTAGTCTTACATTTTCCTGCTTCTATGTTCAAAATTTTAGACCCATTCTAATTTAACACTGTGTCTTAAAAAATTCACAGGCATAGTGTAATTATCCAGAATCAAAGAAATGTTTTTAGATCAAAATAGTTATCTTCCATCACACTAATTTATTTTCTATAGCATAGAAAGTAGATGTACTCTACAACTATGTGAATTTCATTATAATTAATAGCTATTTTGAGATAATTGATTTTCTGCAATCAGGGAAGATGTGAGAAATAAAGGAGTTGCTAAGACCTCATTAGAATGTTTCACAAGTAGAATTAGCTAGTTAAGTTTAGTAGCTCTGTCTATAAACAATCTAACATTTTTATTTTCAGTATGTGAGGTACTCTTTAAAAATAATAATAATAGACTGTGCTCTAGATGAAAACATTTTGTAAGTACTGATGCTTATTTGGTAAATCCTCTCATTATTTCTTAAGAATATAGGAAGACAAAAAATAAAAACAACACCTACTAATTGTAGGATTAATAAAGTCTTGAGAAAATCAATTTTTCTTTTTCTGTAAGGAAAAAGGTTGCAGACCACATATAAAAATTAAAACCACTAATGTGACTAGGGAGGAAGAAGGGGTTCTGTATTTTTCCTTTATTTTGATCATTTCCCCCAAATAAGAAATTATCCTATATGATGCAAGTAATGCTTTATCCATATACAAACCAGATTTAGTATTTTTTTTTCTTACCGATATCATTAACTCAATAGATATGTAAAGTCAATAAAAATAAGCAAGTTTAAAAAAAATAATTCTGAAATGAAGAGCTGAGCAACTCACTTCTTCATGATGGAAGTTAGTCTCATAGTCAAAGTCATTTTATTGTGTGATATCAGCCAACTCTATATCAGACCTGTCCATATGATAAGTTGACCTCAATCTTACTTCCCATCCCAAATTTGATTTGAGTAGGAAATCATGACCTTGAGTCCTGGGATAACTCAAACAGAAAATTAAATCATAAAAGCTCCTATGGTATGCTATCTGTCATTTATATTTAGAGTGAAGATAAAATTGAATTCTGAATTTATTTCATGTGGTCATGTGAAAATTTTTACCTAGGGAGGAGGATGTTTCTGTAATAAGATAATACTGCACTAGTTAAAAAGAGCTCTGTTTTCATCACTGTAGTAATCCCCTGCATTCATATGGATTACAACCCTCTTAAGTTCTACTTGACAGTTCTTTGCCTTATTAGTTAATTAGTTCATTAGTTATTGCATGGAGGTCATTATCTTCAGGACAGCCTTCTGATAGTTAATAAGAGAACTGTAAGCATTGATAGTATCTCAATCTTATTCTACTGACTATATCTAGAGTCAAAGTTGTTAAATTTTAGGAAGATCTCCAAGCATTTTTTTTTTCACTAGCATCATATTCAAATCCTGTTCTACCCATTATCAGGGCCACCCTCCAAACATATATACTCCCTGTTTCTTGAATGCTTCCCCACCATCCTCCATCCAGTTCACTGTTCCCCTAAATTATTAGCCCTCCATACAGTTCTTAACTTATTACACACAAAGCTCACAGCTGACTTTATCATAAAGTTTTAATAGAAATCTATTACCTCAAGGATAAAATGCAAACTCATGTGTTTGTAAGTTCTTTTACAGTCTAACTTGCCTATCTTTTCAGAGGGATCAATCCTTCCCCTTGGGCATTCTAGCCAACCTGGCCTGTTTCTCTTCCTCTTCCTGAAGAGTCTTTCACCTATTCCTGAGCTTTTGCACAGATTGGTCCCTGTGCCTGAAAAAGATTCTTTCCATTCCTCCATCTCTTGGAAAGGGGCTTCCATTCAAGAGTCTGCTCAAAGATTACTTTGTACAAGGAACATTTTTTTGATTCCTTTAATTACTAGTGCCAGGCAAGAGTAATAGTAGGGTTGAGGCAAAGATCATTTTCTGTTGTTTTTTTTTTTAATATCTTTTTGTGCATTTGTTGTTTCTGCTCACATAATTTTAGAACATAAATATAAGTATCTCATTATTATTGATTTTTAAAAGGTTAAATTAGAATGCATCTTTGGTTCAATTAAGAAATTAAACTTTGTCATGTTCACTTAACACTACAGAATTTCCACTGAAAATAAGTTTTGGGTAGCAATCCTTCTCTCTCTCTCTCTCTCTCTCTCTCTCTCTCTCTCTCTCTCTCTCTCTCTCTCTCTCTCAATATTTGTAATACCAGGGTGTTTCTAAACTAGAAGTTGGGAAACAATTAAATTCATCATGTAAATTTTATCCTTGGAAGCTGGTATGGTATAGCATATTTTTAGGAACTGTGTTTCTATACTCCCCCTAACCCCCTACTTCTACAAACAGGTAACATTTATGCATGGAAATAGAGATAGATAGATAGATAGATAGATAGATAGATAGATAGATAGATAGATAGATAGATAGATACATGCATAGATACATAGATACATAGATAGAACCCCCTAATTACTGATGTCAGTCTTAAGGATATGTTTTATATTTCCACCTGTAAAATATAAAATAGTTTGTCTTTCTTTAGTTCTTTTAAATTTAATTTAAATTATGTTAAAAATTTTATTGGATAGTTCAAAAGAAAGATCAGGACAGAGATGAGTGTGATCTGACTCTGAAAAACAAAACAGTCTAGGAAAAGATAAAATAATAATTATGCTATACAAATGAGGTGCCAAAGAAGAACCAACACAGAAGTATTAGAGGGTGAGGAGAACTGGTAGTTCTAAAAATATACTCACAATTGGAATGTGTTAAATAGAGAAAAAATATATAAATGTTCCACTAAGGGTACAGAACCCTCCAATATCTATAAAGAAACAAAGGGAGAAGAAATGGGATAAAGTTGGATTATAGAAGGTTATGTAGATTAAGGGGAGTGAGACAAGGTGTATAGATTAATATAAAAGGGATAAAAAGAAAGGGAAAGGGTGGGAGGAGAACATAATGGAGGGTGGGGGAAGTTAAATAACAGCAAGGAAAATTAAGGGGTAGAACTAAAGTGGAAGAGTTAGCAGGGATAGAAAAATACACAACAACCAAGATCTGGAATAGAATTTTTTTTTTGGGGGGGGAAGTAGGACTGGTAACCACTAAGACTCTAGTCAAACAAACATTTAATCTAGAGAGAAATCTACATTATATATCAGCCATATTAATATTGTTTTAGATTCATGTGTACATATGTACATATGTAAAAATATACACACATATGTGTGTCTATGTCCCTATATATGCATGTAGTCATATATTATATATACTAATGTATGTATCTATATGGAGCTATGAGGGTATGAAGATAGATAGCTAGATATCTAGTTAGATATAGACATGTATATATGTGTGTATATATACAATATTCTTTTCTTTAAGACTGTATCTCCTCTTCTAAATGATTAACTTTTTGTCATAATCTTCCTCTTTTTCTGGATGGTTTTGGTTTTTATTTTTATTTATTTATTTTATTAGTTTTTCCTCACTGTCTCTCATTTGAATATCAAATACTTTTTCGAGTTCATCTGCAAATTCCTTTTGGGCACATAGCCATTTAACATTAATCTTTGAGGTAGAGGAGGATTTTTTTTTTTTTTTTACTTCAATGACCTCCTTTGAAGATGAATACTATTCTCACCGTAACTTTCTATGATTGGATTCTTTGTCCTTTGACTGCTCTTTTTTAAATTTTAATTTTTGAGAACTTAATATTATACCTACCTGAAGTCCTGGATTGGGGAGATAGTACTTCTGGCTTCACTTTAGCTCTTTCCTCTGACCTGAAACCCCCATTCAAAAGCTCCCTCATCCTGTAAGTGTCCACAACCAGCAACATTCCTGTCCCATTTCCTCTGCATTCACTTCATGTGTTAGTTCCTTCTGACCTAGGACCAAGTCTCTGCAACAAAGCTGCAAATGGTGTTCCTGATCAGTCAAGGTTACCTCAGTCTTCTTTGTGTTTCACCCATCTATGTCCACCCTGAGGTACAATTTTGTTTTGTTTATGGGGAAATCTGGAGAGTTTGAGATTTACTGACCTACTCCACCATATTCCCAGAACAATCTTCATATTTCTACCATGTCTCCCATGTTTCAAAGTGAGTTCATTTCAACTTTCTCCGTGTCATTTCATTGATAGTTACAACATAAAATGATAGGTAGTGTGTTGTAGAGGAAAGCACACAGTATTTAGAATATTGCTTCACATCTTTCAACCAGGATCAAGATATTAAATCTCTATGAATATCAGTTTCCTCAAATGGGAATAAAAGTGAACTTGATGAACTCTAAGGTCTGTCCCTATAATTCCTATGAAAAAAGAATCTCTTAGGTTTCTTTTTATTCAATCTTTAAATATTATTATAATTATTATTTTAACTCATTTCTTTTCTTTTAACTTTTAACCACTGTGACATTTTATTGTAATATGACTCTGGATTCTATAAGGCTATACTCATGAAGTGCATGGTTGGAAGATTCTTCCAAGATGGAAAGGCTTTGGCTACTAACTCAGGTAACACAAGATTTTCCATGAAGTCTTTGAGTTGTAATCAGAATTACACACTAATTAAACCATGTGTTGCTGTTACTGTTATTGTTTAAAAATAAATATGGTCTTACTATGAAAACTTCTCCAAGTTGCCTTTATACTTTTAGATAGTTTTCATGCTCAAAATGATCTAAAAGTATAGCAGCAACTTGGAGAGCATAAAAACAAGTATGTCACTTTCCTTTTTTGACTGTCATCCAAAACCGATGTTATCCAAGAATCATTTGGCATCAACTTTGGGCAGGAACTGAGGACTCAAATAGAAAATCAAATGTAGTCCATCCACTGTTATTCTATTAAATGCACCCTGAACTGTGATTCTATTAAAATATAACATAGATGGAGGAAAGCATATATATTATATTTTGAGCAGTACTGAGAGAAAAAAATAACTGATGAGGCAAAAGGGCTTGCCATTGAAATTGTAATAGCTCTGAAATAATCTTGCACTTCTGTGTGGAGATGTATAAGACTGAAGAACATTGCCATCATGTGGGACAGACTATGAAGGCAAAGAAATGGGTGAAATAACAAACAATTCAGTATGACTGTAACCTTGAGGGTGAAAGAATAGAATTCATTATAGGTTTGATAAGTCAGACAGGAGCCAAAATGTGAAGGACTTTAAATTGCTAAAACCAGGATAATTGTCTTATTTCAAAAGTAATATTGGACCAATAAAGTTTCTTGAACAAGAATCAGACTAATGCTTAAAAAAACAATTAATGCTAGGAGATTGAATAGAGAAAGTCCAATTAAGAGAATGGTATAATGAAACTACTTAATAGTGATGAAATGCTAGAAAGGTGGAGATGATCTGATAGAGAGAAGGGAACACATATAAGAGATCTTGACTTTTGATCTCAAAGATGCTGCTATAGCAGAGAACAGCATTAATTAAATATTTTCCTAGAAAGAGGGGATAACTAATATAAATACAGGATAATATTTGTGATTTCAATTGAAGATTTATGTTCACTGATGTAGATAGGAGTTTTAAAATCTATAGCCTATGGTCTACAAATTAGTGGTAGGTTCCATTTGAGTTTGACACAACTTTTAAAATACTCTGCTAAACAATAAGATACAAATATTCTTGGTAATATAGTTTAGCATAAGTTTCTTTATTTTTTCTTATCCATATTTATGACATTTATTGTCATACTTAGAATATTGAAATGCCTTGACCAAAAAGAAAGTTTTTCTTCTTGGACTTCTCCAAGTTAGTCAGGTCAATTTGGAATTTACTTTCATCATGAAGAAGAAGCCATGATTCTCAAAGAGGTTTGAATTTGGAATTAAAAAATATATGGCTCCAATTATAACTTTGTAATGAACTATGTGATTTTGCCAAAAAAGAACCTTCATCACACTAGCCCTCAGTTTCTGCATGTATAAAAATACACTTATTGGACAATATGTTTCCTTTATCCCATCTAATTCTAAATCTCTGATTCTATGTCATCATGTATGCTAATAAAAAAAAGTTTCCACAATCTAAATTTGTGGGATCCTACCAATTGACATGATTACAATGATACGTATTTTATATATGCAACAGTGTCCAGCCACATGTTAATTTGGTAGCTCATGTTAAAGAACTTATTGAGTATGCTGTGAAAAGCAATTTTATATTTTGATGGATCCATGATCTCGTTTATGATGGCATTCTTCCATCAGCATACATCACAATCCATCCTTGCCTTCTCATCCTTGGCAATTATTGTCCATGTCCTCTCATAAATCCTCCATGGAGGATTTACCCAAAATGCTGGAGGTCTTCCACTAAATCTTTTAATATTTCATGGATAACAGTACAACCCTGGGGCTGCCCATCTGTTATCCATTGCTTTTGCCATATAAATTGTCAAACAGTCAAGATGGATTATATCTACATCATACCACCTCTTCTCTAGATTGTGTTGCAGTGGTCTGAAGTCTGTTTAATTCAGTCACAAGTCATGCTAGGAGTCTTTTTGAAGAAGACAAACTTTATTCACTCTCCTGATTACTTCCCAAAGTGGCTGGCCCATTAAAAGAGCACTCAAATGCAGACAAAAAGGAAACTTCTGTATATCAAAAGAACTAAGCTCCCCTTCTATATCCCTAAATCTTTGTGAGTTCTGTCCTTTATACCTTTGCCTCCTTTGTACTACATAACTAGTGTGTTATAGATTCAGCCTCAGAGTACCTGCAAAAGGTATATAGCCTCCATATATGCACAAATCCCAATGCTTTCTCTTCATAGATGATAAATCACGTGTTCTTTTTTCTGAATACACTCCAGATTACCAAGGCCAATATGATTTTCACTATGCCATACTAAAAATGTCTCCAGTTCACATTAAAAGGTAATACAGTAAGAAAAAATCTCATGACTCACCATGATTTTCTATACATGTTGACACTGTTAGATTTCAGAACACACACACACACACACACACACACACACACACACCCCTTGTTTTTTCTAGCCAAACAAATTCTACCATTAGTTATGAGAATGAATATTGGTTAGCTTAATTAATTTACATATTTTCTCATTTTGTGGAAAAAATATCGGGCCACTTTTAAATATGTGAGATAGTAGTTGAGTTCACAATTATAGTAATACAATAACAATAGCTAGTATTTATTCGTGATGCAGTGGGTAGAGTGCTGGATCTGGAATGAGAAAAACTCATCTTCTTGTCTATAAATCTGATCCCAAAGACTTATTCTTTGTGTAACCCTGGGAAAATCATTTAACCCTGTTTGCCTTAGCTTCTTCACTTGTAAAATGAACTGAAGAAGGAAATCCAAAACCACTCTAGTATTTTTGCCAAGAAAATTCTTAATGGTGTCATGAAAAGTTGTACATGATTTAGCAACAACAAAGCCTTTATGTAGTCTTTTAATATTTACCATGTGTTTTACAAATGCTATCTCTTGATTCTTACAATCTTTCTTTTTATGATAAATGCTATTAATATCTACTTTACAGATCTGGAAACCAAGATGGTGAGTTTCTGTAATTTACTAAGGATTAAGCATCCCGTAAGTGCCTAAATAGGATTTGAATTTATGTCTTTCTTACTACAGTTCCAATATTCTATCTACTATGTAGCCCAGATATTATCTATTAACAAAACAGTACACTATATTAAAACTGCAAGGATCTCTGTTATTACACTAACCTACCAAAAGAAATAATAGAGAAATGTTAACTTTTGAAGATCTGAATTTTAATCCTTAATTAGTCACTTACAGTATATGCATCTAATGTCTCTCCACTTTCAGTGCTATAATATTCTGAATAGTGTGTAGGTGGAAAAATAAATCCATGGAGACAGGAAGATCTGGGTTGCAAACCTGACTTTGTTATTTACTAATGCACCATAAAGAGTTTATGTTACCGACTCAGGATTTTGGTTTTGTTCGAAATGAGGGCATTTAGATAGCACAGTGAATAGAATCAGAGGATCTGAATTCAAATGCTACATCAGACACTTAACACTTACTTGCAGTGTGACCCTAGGCAAGTCACTTAACCCTGATCGCCTTACCCCCCCCCAAAAAAAAGAAAGAAAAGAAAAGGAAGTTTTTCTTTGTAACACCTTTAAAATTATTTATTTGAGTTTTAGATGACCTCTAAGTTTCCTTTTATCTGTAAATTGACCTTATAAACCCATGATATTTAAAGTCCATATTTTTATGATTTATTATATATGTATACGTATATTATATATACATATATATATATATATATATATATATATATATATATACTTCAAGAGTTATGAAATCTTGGGGAAAAAGGAATTTTTCTTGTGGTCTATGATGAAAAGCTTCTTTTATTATAGGCAGAATATTCAATCAATCCATCAGTAAGCGTTTACTAAATGCTTCATATATTCTATGCACTTTGCTTGGCAAAGGTACTCAGCAAGTAGACTGAATGATCACAAGACCTGTATATAATGATACATCTGAACTACTTGACTTCTATAGTCTTTCTCAGCATTGAAATTTTGATTCTATGTTTTTGTGAGGTTGAAATCATTTGGCTTGGTATAGATTACAAGTGCTTACATTTCATGGACAATCCTCAAGACCAAAGCTTCTTAAATTGTAGGGGGCAACCCCTTATGGGGTTGTATGGGGTGTGAAATTATGATTTTAATCATTAAATGTTTGATTTATATATATATATATATATATATATATATATATACACATAAATACACACACATACACACACGCACACACAGAGGTATATAACATACCTATATTCTGGCCATCAAGTAAAAACTTCTTGGGTGAAAAGAAGCCATGAGTGAAAAAAAGTTTAAGAAGTCCTGCTCAGGACTACCTCAGCATGGAGAATGATATGTCAAAACTTATTGAGAAGAAGAATTGTGTCATTTTATGTATTTATATTCCCAGTGCCATAGACACTATAGAATCTGATTAATAGTAAATGTTTAATAAGTGGTTCTAAATTGACTATTTGTGATCATCCAAGCAATAAATCTGAGAAACAGAATATGAACCTGGGATTTAATAAATCTGATTCTAACATTCTATAAACTACTGTGTTTTGGGAGAGGTTTGGAATGGAGACTTTGTAACTACGTGGATATTCAAGCATGCTTTGAAGGATAGAAATAAATATTTATTGGTAAGGCAATGAATTTGGATTGTGATTGTT